>KN716216.1:164032-176645 GCA_000816705.1 Dictyocaulus viviparus | reverse complement strand
TATATGGTGGAGGTGCCCAATCAGTTCGTGGCCACCCCCCAGGCCTACCAAGCCTGCCATCCCTCCGGGGTCGGTGAATTGGTACCAAAGGAATCTGGGTAAGATAACAGGCACTGACTTGTTGAAGAGTGGTCAACTCAAGTCATTGTATAGACCAGGCACGCATTCAGCCACCTCCACGATATCACGTTGAACATGAATGCGTTGGTGCATTCCGTCACAAAGGATTGATCAACGCCAAAGCTGATCTAATCTTATTATCTTATCTGGCTAGTTTCTACGTGTCTAAGATATTTTCAACTTTTTTTCCACTGCTCAACTGCATATATGAAGACAAATGTTCTGTTGTTAACTCTTCACGAGCAAAATAGACAGGTGTTTTGTACTAATATATGAACGATTCGAGCACATGAAATTCACCAGAGAACAATCGAATAGAACAGCTTTCTTTTCGAATGTTAAGGTCGACATTTCTGGTGAGGATAATGCAATAATATGATATCATAGACCAAATAATAACACCTTAGTCCACTGTTTACATGCTCACCTTTAAAATATGAATATGGCGCTATTTGATTTACTGTGTTTCAAATCGTTAGCTAAATATGTAGAAGAAAAGCAGAGCCAAGAAAGAAGTTAAATTTAGCGCATAAAAAAACTGATTTGTTATATGTTAAGCTATGCTTAAACAGACAACTTTTATAGAATTTGGTCGCATAAATTTTTTGAAACACTTTAAAGCGCCGATATATTCGAAACCATCGATATGTTCGAACTTGCACGACAAAACAATGCTACAAGAAAATTCTGCTCGTTCCTATCATAACTTTCAACACGTAACCTCATGTTTATTTGTCGCATGCTCGGCTCCCAATCAAATGAATTAAGTCAAAAAAATTTGGGTAACGAGTCATCAGTTGTCTCTGTTTGCTCGAATAATATCAATCCCCTTCTTGAACCGAATGATAAGTGGGGATGAAAGTGGATATCTATGAGTGGATAGTAGAATATGTGTAGTATAACATAACACACATGTATATATAAGAACATTGGGAATTTAGTGGAAAGGACAAAAAATGTAAAGTTCTGAGCGCACATCTCGACACTAGTGATCCTTTTGCCTTAACGGTGCCATCAGAAGCGTAATGCCATGCATTTTCCGCACCACGTATGTAAGAGAGGTAATTCAAAGATTCAACATGAGTCCACGACTAAATATTGAGTCATAGAAGCGCACACCAAGTGGTTGATGATTAAGTAAGCACGAAACGACGTACACACAGGTCTAAACGATAAGCACGAGCGATACGTAAGTCTCACTGGACATCAAACGCATTAGAAAAAGACCACTTTTCCAATGTTCAGAGTTTTTACCAGAGGTCATGAAAGGATTATAATTGTAGAGAATACTCTCTTGAGTAATCTCCACTTTATCATTTGAATTATATAAAAAGTAGATACAAATCAAGTAATTGTATTGTTTGCTTTTCTCTTAACAGTCATCATATCGAGACGAGTAATACGCGAGCGTCCTAATTCATAAAAGGTCATAATTGCTTTGACATGATGCTTAGCCTCTGATATCAACGTACATTGATTCAACATCTTCAGTCACCGCCCACTCCCTATATTAGCAGCTGCAGTAAACATCTCATCCAAACTCTACTCATTACCTCCAAAACGATCTTTTTTCACCTTTACTATTGAATCGGTTGCCATTATTTCATTATATTACAAGTCTCATACAATCTCCATGATTCATGACGTATTCTTGATTTTCATATATCATTCTCACCTGTTGTACCTGATTAATAACTGTTATCTGATTGAATAATCACATCCCTATGAATTCTATTATATATGTTCTTGATCTGTTGTAGTCATGATGTAATATTTTATGTTTTGTTTAAATAAAGGTTTAATTACCCAAGTTTATGGTTCCATTACACAAGTTCGAGGCGAGCAGTACAAAAGACTTGCGTGGCAAATTACTCATGGCGAGCGTTAAGATATTCACTGTCGCTGACATCAATACAATTTCGGCACATCGGCCACTACACTACAATAATGTTCAACGAAGGCGCGAAACGGCAAAAATACCAGTTTCGCTTGAGCCCCAAAACTCTGTCAGTGATCAACGGAGCTCCTAATGATCCAGTAGGCTAACATACACCCACATCCATTGCTTCAAACAAAGGGAATACATCTCCAATGTAGAGAAATTTATATGCTGCGGATATCTCACCTGGATTTCCGTTGATCAACGACACATTCCAACGGCCACCATTAAAACTTTCATTTGTCCCTGTTGCGCGCGATGGTAGTCTGTCCAATAAATTCTCCTCGCTCTTCAGATTCGTCGAGCATCATAGTTCCTTTCTAGGGCCTTTGTGAAGAGGTCTGATCAACGGGCGTTTGATATACAGTGAGATCTAATCACTCACAGCTCGTATTCACAGGTCATCATTCATATGCATTACGTGTCCGGCCTAACTAATATTCGAAAGCTTGGCGCGTACACCTGTGCTCCTGATCGCTGACGTAGGTCAGAACTATATTTTCCGTCTTTCACTTGTATGATACGGGAAACGTAAAGCATAAGGTTTTCGATGGAGCATTGTATTACGCTATGTGTATTCAAATACGATTATATATAGGGTTGTTGACCATCTTGGAAATGAATAATGACATTAAAATTGAAGCACACATTTCACGGGAAGAATAAATGACATACGGAACGAAAATAACGCAACTAGAGCTAAAGGAAAATGCTGTAGTTGGTAGCTTCTACAGCAACAACATACGAAACATCTAAATGCATTCAACTAGAAATCGTTTGAATATATGAATGCAAAGAAATTGAATTACACATTAATTGATTGAAATAGAATAGAGTGTATGAAAAGTACGACAAGATACGCTCAACTCAATTATGCAATTTTTACCGTCTAAATACACCAAAACCGTATAGCGAAATTCTAATCAGTTGTCTTACGAAAACAAGGAAAATTTGTGAGAAGTGAAAAGCCTCATATGAGATCCGCGTTATTTCCTTATATGAATATGAATCATCAATAATTTTTTGAGTTTCGATCACTCAGTAATGAAACGTTATTGCACGTTACCTATTTCCGCTACAGCAAATATCCATACACGTCCTTCCTTTAATTTTACATTTACTTTGAACACAAAAATAGCACACACATGTAGTAAGGAATTCGTCTTCCATAAAAAACGAAATTTTATCAAAACGTAAAAAAGTTAAGCATACATACAGAAACGATTACCTCAGTTTTTCCATGCACAATTCTAACTGAAGGAAGACCATCTATATGCAGAATCCCACGACTGTTCATTTTATTGCCAGACTTGTTAAGTCCTATCCATGACCCTACTTGGTGTAGACTATCACATTCAGATACGGAAATTTCATAATCACCTGATTTGCTAGAAAGAAAACAAGAAAAATTTCTATAATTCAAGCGTGTTATGTATGTGCTTTTATGATTTATACTGCTGTATTACCCACCAGTATATTAAAAATACATTATCCCGTCGTTCGACAATAAGACCGACAATCATGTAGTAATACGCAATAGTTCAATACAGCTAAAAGGTATAGTTATTTAAAATAGTAATTGTGCGTAGTTTACCAACTCACACAATATGTGAAGAAAGCAGATCTTTCCTAGTTAAATTCATTTTCGCACGTTTATTGAAGGTCACATGATGCGTTATTGTCGTAATGACAGTCCTTATATCATCGATACCCATTTGGTTAACAATATTTGTATATTTTGCAGTTCATTTTTTACATATTGTAATCTTTAACCTCTTTCCTTCTCGGCCGTACATTTGTTTTTCTATTCTATTGATTTCTAGAAGCTGGAGTTGTATGAATAGCTTCATCTCTAAAACGACCTGAAATAACCAGCCGTTTTTGAGACGGCGTTATGTAATATTTATTGGTTTATGAAGTCATACATACTAACTTATCTTACAAAACAGCAAACGATTAGAATTTTATGCTGGCGAGTCCATTTCAAGTCGTTAGTTCAAGATGATATAAAATATTATTTGCTATGCACCTATTGTTAATTGCCAGTAGCCTTGGGACGCAATTTGTACTCGCGAAAGACATGACTTTTTATACTTTTCCTCAATTTCGCAAGTTATTTTTCTTTGTACCGGATTTTTAACCTCTTTTTGAAATCGCGAATGTTGACCTTATAGGTAAATCACTTATTACATTATTTGGAGATGTTCTACTGTTGGGTGGACATCCTAGGAATTTTATAAAATGCCTTGAGTAGTGCTGTATAAATTGCACTTCCGTGATCATTAATCTTATGTAGGCTGCTCGTTCTTCCTGTAAAGACTATCCTTATTTAATTCTTTGCTACGAAATGTACGGGTATCACATATGCGATTGTTTGATATGAAGATAATAGATTAGAAGTATTGGTAAATTGGGTATCATCGACGTGGTCTGCAGAAATCCTGTGTAAAATGACTTTAATATTTTTAAATTGTATGATATCAACATTTATATATGTGAGTATGTATATTTAAGATGCACTTTGGCATCGTATTGACGGACACATTTATTACAGAAGAAATAGTTCGGTATTATGTGCTTGAACTGATATGGGATGGAAATGTAAGTGTTCCTTAGAATATCAGCAACAGTAATGTTATTTCCGATCGCTTTCAGAGTGAATACACCCATGCGCTTGCTAGAGTTGGGCATTCCGCTTTTCGTTTTCATTCAGATGGATCAATGGAAGAAGCATATGTAAAGAATCAAAAGTGACGGGTTTTAATTGAAATGAGCTATTTGTTATTAACATTTTATACTTGTCTTTTACAGACGCAAAGCCGAACGTTCTCTATTATTCGGTGATGTGATCGAATGGGATGACAAAGATGTGGTGAACAGAATTGTTTCAAAAATAAGGAGAGGCACACCATTGTTCGAATCACGCGTATATAATGGAAGATCCCAGGCTTGTTCAAGCTTTTCTTCTGCTTCAAACCTTCTTAAAAGAATCTCTGAAGTTAGGAAAATAATTTCATTTATGCTTTGTCTTTGGTTGATTGCATGTCTTAGGTTCCAAGGCTGATTTTCATTGATCATTCTTAGTATTTAGAAACCAATAATTTTTTTGATATCATGACCTTATGTTGTTGATACAATGTTTGTGTGATGTTTCATTAAGGCATATTCCGCTCTTCGTAGCTTATGTCAACGAGTTATTTTTAAATGCAATCTGAAGATCCGCTTAAAATAGATTTCAATCTTGAATCTTTCTGTATAATGGCGGATAGTATTATTACACTTGCCTGGATTTTTAAGTGGATGTTCTTCATTGGAAGTTGATTCAAACATAAATTCCATTCTCTCGCAAAATCGTCTATGCTGGTGTTCTAGCAAAGAACGTGTGTAGGGCACATTCCATAATCGTGAGTTCTATCCATCACCGAGTAAAGATGGATAATGTTAGGAGCTATTCGTCCTTAGTTTAGGTGGTCGTCCAAGAAGGTGCACAAATCTTTTTGTGATCCATTTTACGGTCTTTTCACAATTTTGTCGTCTATTTCTTATATAATACTGCCTCTTTGTGTTTCGCTGTCGACATACTTTCTTTTAAGTGACGAAAATTGGATATATTTTGAAAATCTGAGCTGCGCCAATTTTCAACGTGATGTAATTGACACTACGTTTCGGCCTCATAGCAGAGAACTGTATGGATTGCTGTATCAAAGTTGTGATAACGGAATTTAGGTTTCATTAATTGGTCGTTGACTCCTTAATGGTGGTCGAATGAGCCCTATGATGTTTTTGTTTTTCTTTTTATTTCACATTCATCTTGTTAACTTTGTTAATTTCAAGTCAAAGGTGCACTCACAAGGTTATCACTCGGTGACATAACCGGAGTAAATTTTTTGTCTTTTAAATCATGGATTATTCATGAACTTGGTCGTTTTCCATATTTGGTTGCAGTCAAATGGTTTCCAACTGATTCGATTTCTCTGAATCCTACTTGCTCACCTAATTTTGCCTTGTTCAAGATTTTCGAAACTTGTATAACCGTTCGCGACATCCTAAAATTTTTTTCTTTTTTTGAAGATACAGCTCATGCATGTTGCTAGAAGTGCATTCAATTTGTGCACTTCAGTTCTAGCTTTAAAAGTGGAGATGGTATTGTCGGGCCTTCTAGCAGTTTTCCTACCAAGAAGCAAATTCTTTAACATTTTCTATTACAATTTTGGACGTCAGCTGATCTTATCCTGCGGAATTTTTACCACAACAGTGATTTTAAAGTTCGTCACAGGAAACTTCCTACTTCTAATTTTCCATTTTTTAAAAAATTTTCACACAGTTTCAACTTTTTTCTTCTTTTTTTGATAAGCATCTTGTAATTCTCTGTCGGCTATTATTTCGGTCTTCCCTTATCTGCTATTATACGAGAAGAGAAAGTTTTTAAAAATAATTAACCTTCTAAATGTCATACCTGACTTTTTCTGCTTTTCTTAAACAATGACAGTTCTGTTGTAAGTTATGGCTGAATCAAATATTTGGAAGAAGGTAATGTTCTGGTCCGTTACAAAACACAGGTACAACTGATACGTTAAAGAGACATCTTATTATGCTTGTAAGAATATGGTCGATGTTTCATCTAGGGGTATCTCGTCACTAGAACTGCCGGCAGGTCTCAATGAAAATCGTTTTTGAAATTTTATGAAGATTTCATATTTTTTGCAAATTACATTTTATTAAGATTGGTCAAGTGCGAAGATGAATGTATATCAAATTCAACACCTCTGACCTTTCGCATTGCATTTTTCCGCATGTGACAAGGGCTTCTTCATTTACTCAGCACCGTTTCTTCTGCTTCTTCTCTTATGAAAGATGTCATGATATTGAATGCGACCAACAACCTCAAATGGAGCTGCAAGTTCAATGCCTGAAAAATTGTTTTGGTTTTGTAAGTTCAAAGAAAGAAGTAGTCTGTATGACGTGTCGAAGGCGTCGTGGTTTTGTCGCGTTACAATGAACTCCAGTTTAACATCCAATTTGTTAACTTCTTACCAATCTGTGTGTAAAAATTAAGCAAAAAACTATCGTCTACAAACTATAGAAAATTTATATAATTTAACCGTGAAATAGTATGGTCGAAAATTAAATCGCAAAGAAAACAAGTCCACACTTCCCCATATTGCCTACACCTTCTAAATTGATTCATATTTTCAGATTCTTGTAAATGGAATTGTTTCACCGATAGACAAATTACATTTTTGGTCTCATTATTTTCCGAATGTCCAACTGGGTGAGTTGGGCATTTATCTGTTTTTTGTTTGACTGTTTGACTGTTTGACTTGTTATGCAAAATAGGAAAATAGTAGACAATATTGTTATGTAGACAATATTGTTTTTATAAAGGGCTATACTGTTTCATTTCTGACAGTAAAATATTTCCCACATTATTGAGTGTTAGGTTTCCGATCAAAGTTATATTTGAGTTAAGAAGTATGCATTCATTGAGATGGTGCCGTGCTCTGTAATCTCGTTTTCTCTATTTATATAAAATATTTCTGTATATCTCTGTTGACCCTCATGATTAGTTCTCCATTGTTACGAAGAAGAAGTTGAAAATTGTTTTGACTGTTGTCACACATTCACAATAAGCTAACACTAAAACTGCTTATGATATCGTGGTGTGGCCCAGTCAATTTTTTTTTTGGTTTTTAACTAGAGCTTTTGACATCTCTGCCCGAGTGAATAATAGGCACTTGTTAAAGAATTTAGGCTATTGGTGTTTGCCTATTGTTGTTTCTGTGATTCAGTCTGAAAAACATGGTTGTATCTATGCTATAGCCTGTTCTTCCACCTCCTCTCCAACATTTTTTCTCTGCTGAAGAAGCGCTTATGCTCTAGTTATGCATCAACCTTCTGCAGCAGCTATTTATTTCTAGCTATTTTGTAGATGTTGGCGAAGAAATGCGACTGGATTCAGTTTTGCTTGAGCAACACTTTGTGTTTGAGACATTTGAACTTTTAGTACAATGGTTTAATTTTTTACTCAGTCCTTCCTGATTTGGCTGCCACATTTTAACAGATTTTGCTTGAATTGTCGTTTTTATGAACCAGAAGTATTTTTCCCTTTATTCTGGTTGGCGAATTTTATTATGTAGTTGATATTAATCTTGAAATAGAAGAAAGTTTTCTCATCCCGTTATCAGAAATTCAACATCAATTTGGTGCTCTGGTAAAATCGTTCATTTCAGGTAATGGAGGGTTTGAGTGTGTTTTCGTTGTTTTCTACCTTTAAATTTACCCATATTAAGTTACTTATCAGGCGATAACATAATTACGGCTAGTGCTTCTACTGCTTATCATACTTTTTACCTTGCAACTTTATGCATGTAACCATCAGTTGCACGACATAATAAAGCGGTATTTTCAATCAATAGGATACCTTTTCACTCAAAATTGGGCAGTAGACATTTCATGACTTCTCACAACAGTATTTTATGTTTTAAAACATAATCGCTCGACCATCTTTGATAAGAATCGGGATAATGCAGGTTAGAATATATGTTAAACCGATATGTTGGAAATCTAGGCATATGTATTGTTGAAATCTACTATATCTGAAAGCAATCTACCAATTTTTAGTTCCTAGTTGCGAATAATCGTATTTATCAAAAGATTAATTTCGCTTTGCTATAAAATTTGCAAGAAATTGATTTAGCTTGAGTCTTGTTCTGTTTTTTTTTAAAAACCACTTATTGTGTACACTTTCACACTTCCTGAAAATTCTTCAACTTAAAAAACCTAACATCACCTGACTTTTCGCATATGCGGTGCGGTTGGATGTTTGATTTCCTCAGTGAATCGCTGTAATATATAATATGTTATATATATAACATTTGCAAATGAAATTGTATCGTATGAATATAATTTTGTGTTTTAATATGCAACAATTACCCAATATGATTAACCATCTTCTAGATTTGAAGTCGGCTCAATCAATCATTCCTAATATAGCAGTTTCGGCCTGGTTAAATTTATCTCTTAACAGTAATGGAAAATTGTGCATTGAATTTGATTCGTTCGAAAACGTTGAGGAAGATGGAAGCATAGTGGCTAGCGCCGTTAGTTTCTTTTTTTCTTCTGCACAGATATCTGTTTATGAATGTTTTTCTTCATCGTAGATAATTGAATCTTATATCTAATATTTAGCCATGGAATCGTAACAACGCAAAATACACGACTTTGACTGTTCCATTAAATGATGACGATCTACTTGATCAAATCGTAATTCCGACTCATTGTAGGCAAATGTTACACTTTGATAAGGTATGTCAGTGTTATTTTTTTAGAATCTGCTTTATTTCCTCTAATATAATTATAATAAACTGAATCAGAAACGTTAGAGACAAAACGATGTTTTCAGGAACTAGTTAAGTGTAAGGGAGTGTACACTGGAAACAGATTGATATTCTGTAAGGAATTATTTTCTCATGAAATTATTGTTGCTTTGGTGAAAGATCCTAAGGATGGCTTACCCCTTTCAATAGGTTTGGCTCCAATAAATCGAAATTGTATGACTATCCAACCCGATTTTTTCCGCATGATTTGGATTTCTTGGCAAGACATCTTTATCCACATCATATTTCACCTTATGTATTATATTTTTGGATCAAAATCACTTCTAATGAGTATATTCAGGAGTGATTTGCGACTTCTACGCAATGTGGAATGGATATGAGAAAAAGTATATTGTTACAAAGTATAAATGTGAAGGTCAAAGTCGACTTGGTGATAATGGATTGGTGTGTTTTTTCGTAGAAAATTAATTTTTTCTGATTTCTAATAGCTTTTATACTTTTGATACTTCTTCTAGATACGGTCATCAATAAAAGCTGTGTCTGGTTATCCAGGAATATTCAAAAGTGAATATTATGGTCTAGTCGATGACCCTAGAGGAGCTCTCGCACTTTTTCATCTATCACCTTATAAAGACAGCTGTGTTATGGTAATATTGTGTTTCAGTCTATACAATTTACGAAATTGGATTAGGTAGACAAAACAGAACTATAAGGTAACATTGGAAGACAAACCGACGACGAATTCATGCTTTCGATTTCGTATTGTTGATGTTCAGCCTGATAAGGCTCCCAAATTGCAGAAGTGGGTTGAAAAAAATGAGGTAACGTTTTAATATTTTCGGCAAAAGGTTTTCGATCTTAAGATTGTGCACTGTAATGAGACTGTATACCTTGCTAAGCATATTGTAGTGCCTGACCAAGAGTTGTTTTTTCTGTTATAACGTTAAGATTTATAGTCCTTTCTTTAGTATTTTGGATTATTAGCAGCGTATTAAATATATTTAGGTTGTTTTTCTAATGCACCGAAACAATTCAACAGCTTAATACTATTGTATTGGTTAGGCGAGTTAGTATTGCAATTGTTGCTTGCTTTGAATAGTCTGCCACGCGAGTCTCTTAGATTTGATCGTTTGTCGTAGAGAATCTCAAGCTCAAACAAGTAATTCAACTTCTTTATGAAAACACAATAATGAAACAACAAACAGTAACAAATAGTTCGAAAATACATAGTACCGTAACTGCAATATGTAGAAAAGCTATGCTCGACTACTACATCAAATAGAGATGTTAAAGACAAATATAAATAGATTACGTATGACGAGTACAAATAAACGTCATTGCAAATTAGATCATCTCAAGACAAGAGCGAACACTGGCAATTGATGACGCGATATGGAAGTTGAGATGATTTAAAATAAGGCGAATACTGGAGTGAACCGTGCGAGGTGAGCAGTGGTTATTTAAATGCTCTATCTGTGGGTATTCAAATGCGTGGTTTTTGTGTCCGATACGAAAACCCCTGAACAAAGGAGTACAGAGGATTCGGCGAAGAAACACATTTTTCTCACATTTCTTATCAAGATTTAATCGCCTAAATTTAAATATCAGCCAACGAAACAAATTGTCGAGAGATTACCGTAGTGCAAAGGATAGAGAATGTCCGTGTGATAGTCACTATATTTATCATATACTTTATTATGTATTTATTGTAGTAAATAGTAACTTATAGCGTCTTTGCCTTCTTCAGTCTAGTGCTAACTCCCTTCAGAGACATATCTTACTCTCACTCTACTCTCGCCCCCATATCTTACTCAATACTTGGGAGTTTCTGTTTGTAGTTCGCGTAATTCTTTTGACTTGTGAATTGAAAGGTTATTTAGTGTAGTTGTTGACTAGTTGTTACCAACTCCTATCATGTAATCTCAAAGATTCCTGTAGCATTTCAACAATATGTAAAGATGACTTAGTTCGTCATGGAGGAAATCAGAACTGTTTCATAAACAAAACTGCGTGATACAGAGTAACTATACTGGAAATTGCACTACTTCATTAAACTCACCTTCGATTGCTTAGAAGTTGGGCGATCACAATTTTTCTGGATAGTCATGATGAATGTTATCATACTCATAAATTGTGGATAAGAACAATCATAGCTCCTTGTTTTGAAATTTTCACCCTCACTATGATCGTTTTTTTTGTCATACTGTCATGTATCATTAGTAGGTTATTTATGAAGAGCACATTTTTTCAGACTGTATATGTGAAGCTGTGCTCAACCTAATATTCTGATTTTCATTCTAACACCGTCTTTATTAATATATCATGGACAATCTTTTTTTTTCAGATCACAATGGAAAATGTGCAAGGTGTAGTTCTGGACATGTCGACTGTTTATTCACGTGCTTACGGACAAATAGTTTTCCAGTGAGTTTTGACGGATTTCTACGTCGCAATGTCTATGAAAGTAGTGTCGGTATTTTGAGATGTCTTTATGTTTACTAAGGTTACATGTTAAAATTTTACTGGAAACAATTGGATCTAAGCAGACTTGGGGCTATATATGTTATTATTTTTAGGAGAAGTGACTTTCTAGACGAATCCATTGCTAATTTGTTCTTCATTTCATGACAATACAAACAGCTAGAAGTATAAATAAGAAATTGTGCTTTTTCTTTTTGTGGGTTTTAGAGATATACGGAGACGGGTTCAAATCGGAAACTATATGTATAAGATAGCTTACATTCAATAATTGATCGTATTGGTAAAAACATGAAATTTCACAAGTCATCGCAGAAATACTCACAAAGGATGGAATTCATATTCACTTGTGTATTTGCACGTGGTGGACAATGCATAGCTCGGTCTTACGTCCATATCTGGAGTTTGATGATATTCCGCTGAGCGATCACATTCATCCTCAACAGGAAAGGCATCGGCGATCATGTCTTTACTTGGTTATGATTTGTGCTCATAGTTTATCGGTTAACTTGTTTATGAGAAAATTTACGTTTTTCTATTATCATCTCTTAGGAACGGCTTCAAAGAATTACATTTCTATCGACAATAAATTATTCGGCGTCGGATTTTTGTTCTTAAAATCTTGTTAATCCAATCAAACTACAATGCTTTGAAACCATACATGAATATTTATTTGCTTTTAAGATTTGCGGTATCCGAAAATAGCGAGAAATAAGATAAGATAAGATAATTGTTGGCG
>KN716216.1:143516-163932 GCA_000816705.1 Dictyocaulus viviparus | reverse complement strand
ATATATATATATATATATATATGAAAATAAGATATCTGTTGGCGTTGATCAATCCCTTGTAGTGGGATTCGCCCCCGCATTCATGTTCAACGTGATATCGTGGAGGTGGTTGAATGCGTGCCTGGTCTATACATGACTTGAGTTGACCACTCTTCACCAAGTCAGTGTGCCAGTTATCTTACCCAGACTCCTCTGGTACCAATTTACCGACCCCAGAGGGATGGCGGGCTTGGTAGGCCTGTGGGGCGACCACGAACTGAATCGGCCGGCGTGTCACTGCGGCACCTCCACCACTGAGCCACTGCGCCCCCTCTAGCGAGAAATATCCTGCTTAAATGTTAATTTTAGCAACAAATGAAGTTTTTTCATGGGAATTTCGTGGTTCAAGCTAAAATTTCTCATATCTAAGAAATTCTCAAAATGAAGCTTTCGCTTTTTTATAGGTATTACTGAGCTTTGTCTACGCAATGACGTGCGTTAACTACTCATCACCATGTCACTGCTGCTAATCTTACGCAGAGTTCGCTGGTACCAATATGCCAACTCCTAAGTAGGGTAGCAGGCTTGTTATTTAACGGGGCTGCTGCGTATTTGTGTATCATCGTGGCGCTTCTATTGCTCAGCTGTATATTCCTTTTTAAATTGCATGGAAAATTTTCTAATTTCGATGACATTGTCCTAAATAACATCAGGAAGAAACAGTAGATACATGCGAATACATCCAAGGCTCGTATTGTGTGGATTTCCTCTTGTATCAGATTACGCATACGTGTTTTACGAATCTTCCTTTCCATAAGCATAACTAATCAGAATATGGAAGTAAATTCTGTCGTGAGATCTGTCTGTTGACATATTTTTTCAACATGTTTAAGTTATTTCATCAGCGACTGATCACTTAGAAAACAAGACTTCAATTTCCCGTCTATTGTAAGTGCTAATTTAAACAATAACGAAGAGTTAGCTGGAATTTTGTCCTTCATTGATTCAGTTCTACTTATTCCCCCTATCATTCTTTTACTAGTTTATGGTATTTTAGAAGATAATTTATAGTTTTTTTTTCGTATAAGGGAAACGTTATTGATTCAGTTTTCCCAATGATACTCGGATTGATGCTTCTCCAGGGAGACTGATAAAGTTTTCAGCGCGATATCAAAATAGCACAAAGGTAGGTACAAATTGCTAAAAAACAAATAGATAAGAATTGGAATAGCGTATGAAGTTTCCGTGTCTCAATGTCAGCTTACAGAAATTTGTTATTACGGACTTTTCCTTATCAGAAAATGAGGTGTTTTGTGTTGAGAAGTGTCTGTTACCCGAAAAACCAGATTACGTTCAGGTTTGGTTTCTGAGTTTCTAATTTCTTTTATTGAGTAACAATTGTTACAAGTACAATTTATAGAATATCTATCTATTTTAAAGGTAAAAGGGTTGAATAAAAGAGAGTAATCGAACAGAATACATTGTATTAATACTTAGTCTTTGTTTGGAACAGAGACGTGTTTTATTCCTATTGGTATAATCATAAATACAAATAAAATAATCGTATAGTTTATTGTTGATGGTTTTAGAGTTTAATTATAACCATTAGAACCGTAGCATTTTGATTTCACCATCAAACTGCTTATTTATTGGACCAAAAAAGCTATGATTATTTCAACTCATGGGTTTTAAAAGGGCAATTCTTTCATTCATTTTGCTTGTTATCCTCTGATTGTTTATTGTTTGACGATATGAACAGCATAGATTACTGTTGTAGAGCTCAAATTTCAAGACGTTTCTCAGCTTGAAACGAGCTTTTTATTCTTGGTCTAATATTTTCTTTTATTCTATTTATTTTTTCTATTTTATTTATTTCTTTTTTCCATTTTTTTCTCTGTTGCATAGGAATTTTGTACATATGAATCACGTTGGCAAATATTTGAGCTAGTAATTCTACAGCGGACAGATATGATAAGCTATGGCATTTTTTTGGTCGTTTTTTTTAAAATACACCATGCACTCATCTTCACCGATATTATTGAGGTCATTCAACTTATACCCTTTTATCGTGGGATTCATACATCACCGTGAGATGGCTTCTTATTATCATTGCTGTCTACATTTCTATATTGTCCCAATACCAATTTACCTATCCCTGAAGGATGAGGAATTTTGGTCGCTTGTAACGGATTCAAAGCTGTGCATTACTGCGATCGCTCACAAGATGGTAATGTATTTAATGTCGATAACGTTCCATGATTATCGAGACACAATACGCTATGTCTGAGCACTGCGTGAGCACATGAGTGTTCATCGCCCGTTATTTGATGAAAACTATTGAGGACTGTACTGATAGTGTAAAATTTAATAACTAATATTTTATGCTTACACTTTGTCTTCTGTTGTTGATGCTATAACCTAATGAAATTTACTTATCATTATATAACTCACTAATTAAAGAATACATCTTTTAGCAAACATTCTTGAAAAACTTGGTATCTTGTTTGGCAGTTGTTCTCTTCTTTTGAATAATTTTGCTCTGTTAACCGAGTGAATTCAAAATAAAGGCAATTTTACATAATCAAAAAGTACTTTTATGTAATGTTAACCAGGTAGTTTATGCAACATGAATTTCTTTGATATATGTTTAATCATAGCTTTTCTTTTTTGCTTGTACAGTAGGCTATTCAATTGAAGTTTCTTCTAGTCATATATAAATTATACCTGTTAATCGTAGTTTTGATAGAAAACACTTAGGAAAAGTGCTCTGTTTTTTTCCGCAGAAATGTAGTAATGCACAGCTGACTTGCTATATCAAATAGTCTATCATGTAGCTGCAGAGTTCTGTCCTATGGAATACAGCAATGCATTTGAATGAATGTGTATCATGCTTTCTTCCTTGTATACTTGGATGACTCGTCTTAGTGGGTCTTGTGGGCACCAGCAATCTTTAGTTCGTTTGTTTCTAGCGCGAATGTTGTGTTATGATGGTAGCCTTCTGCGTGTATGTTAATACTGGTGCGACAAAGCTTTGCTGATTTAGCTTTCGTACACTGGATTCCTGAGATAATTGCGTTCAGGCGTTCTGAAGGTCTTCTCACCACAGGCCGTCACTTTTATTTATGGATCATAAAGGTGATCGCCCCCTTCTGACTTTATTTCGTAGAGAAGGTGGCGATTTTTAATTGCTTTACTCTTAGTTAGATTCCCAAGTCGAAATGAACATGCTTTCTTATATAAGATATTTGCCCAGATCGAAGATAGCTGTTCCAATTCCGAAATCTATATGCATTTCATAGGTGCGCTGTGGCGCAGTGCTGGTGCCACAATGACACACATTTCCGAATCATTTAGCGGCCGCTTTTAGGCTTATCAGGCCCGCCATCCCTCCTGGGTGTGTAAATTGGCATGAGAGAAATTTGGGTAGATCAATTATCACTGACTTAATGAAGTGTGTTTAACACAAGTCACTGTATAAACCACAAGTATAAACCAAGCTCGCATTCATTCACCTCCATGATATTACGTTGAACACGAATCCTTAAGTGCATCCCGCTACAAGGATTCAATCAACGCCAAAGCTTATCGTATTTTATGCATTTCAGAAACCTAACCTTATTGTAACAACAGCTTATAGGAAAAAAAGATTTGCGATGAAGTTTTTCCGTTACAAAGGTTTAGAAGTGCAAACGAATCTATCGAATAGCTAGAGCATCCAATAAAATTTAGTTTCTATATCAGTTTTTAAAAGTGTTCTTCATACAGTTGTTTAATCAAGATTTTTTTCTTGTCTAGAATTTCTTAAAGTAGTCGACAGTGAAACTTATTATTGTCTTTTTTTTCTGCTTTAAGAGAGCATTCCGAGTTTCTGCTACGAAGTCGAAAGATTTTGATTGTTTTCTTGAAAATGAAGTATTTGGACTAATTGATATCGCAGGTCATAATCTGCATGAAAGTGATCGCTTGAGGTTGGTGTAAGGTGCAAAACTATTTGTTAGACCGTTTTTTCTACCTATCTCACTTTTCTGTAGAAATAAATTGTAAGGTTTCTACTCTTAAGTTTCTTAACAATCGTTTTTGTTTAGTGCGCTTGTAGTGTGGGTGATCCAATCTCCCTCGGACAGTCAAGCACCGCGCTCTGCCCGTGCTCCTTTCGTTGTTGTTTCTTTAGGAGAACAGGAGCCAGATGAAGTTTTTTTTTTCAAATTTTCGTTTGCCTTTTCTTCTCTTTATTTCCTGTAGAGTCTGTACAGGCGCCACGATGTGAGCTGTATAATTTTTGATAGATGCCAGATCACAGGGGGCACATAATGTTGTGGTGAAAGTATCACAGTGATTAGAAGGGCTAATCTATTCCATAATACAGGACTACCGAGCCGCTGGGCCTTTGGGGTCCATAAATTATTATCAGGGAAACCTGGACAGATAAAGTCCGCATAAATCAGCGCTGACTTGATGATAAGTGGTGAGCTCATGTCACTGTATACAGTATGGGAGAGACTCGCATTCAGCCACCACGATATCGCGAATTTGTAGATGCATACCGCAACACGGATTCATTCACGCCAAAGCTCACCTTATTTTGCTAGGTTCCATCATTATTCACGATTTCTCCTATATTTTATTAGTGCAAATGAAGCAATATAGATCCACCGTTTCCTATATCATTCCGGAGTAGAGCGTTATATGTTGATCAAGGCTCTACATTGTTGTGATATATTTCCTACGAGATATCACTTGAAAGTGATCTTACCGGAGTTGCTTATTTTCAACATATTTGGTGAACCTGATTTTGAATGTATAGATGTGAAGCAGTCCAATCACGAATGACGATTCAAAATACTAATTCATTCTGGATCGATACGAAGTTATGAAATATGTGATGAAAGAAGCGAAATTTTTCAAACACGAAAATAAATTGATTATAGATTATTCCTGGTTACTACTCTAAAATATAAATATATATTCCACCCTAATATCACCCATATATTTTTAGGTTAATTCTTTTCAAGAGCGTACAATGGAACCAGTTATGGGTCCAACGTATCAATCTTCATTGGTGAAAACTACTTCTCATCATATACTTTTTATCAAATTTTGCTAGACATCTTAGACGTCGTACATTTTAAAATCGTGTCACCAGCGTTTTCTTCTTACTTTTTAGTAAAATTACTAAGAGGAATTGTTCCAGTATTAACTATGCTGTTTGCAGAACTCGAGAGTGTCTTCTGTCACTGTTCTTACACCTGAACAAAGCGAACCACCTATAAACTCCGATCTTGTGATTCAAGAAGAAATAGAACGTATGGGGCTTAGTGAGGTAATTTAGATAACGAAATACAACAGTTAAAGTTGTAATGGTGTGTTGAATAAAGTACTTTCAGGAGTCACTGTCAAATCACTTGAGCACATGTACTGAAATTTGCTGTGCAGCCAACTGTCCGACATTACAAACTATCATGTTTATGATGGACACCGTACGTAAAACTTTCGTTTTTTTTTTTTGTTCTTTTTCAGAATCGAATGTTTACTTAAGGCACCAAACTTCTTGGAAGCACTGTCATTAAAGAATCCTGCTCTATTCATACGTTGTGTCAACCAAATATTTAGCTAGTTGAAATCCCTAGGATTACACCCGTTACCATACTATGCTGGAGTTTTTTATTCGCTATGTATGCATTTATTTCCGATGAATATTTTAAAATAAGTTGTATCAATTGCTACAAACTCACGAAAAACAACACAAATGCTGGATATAGTTATTCGACTTTCTTACAGTTATAGAAAAAATAAATGCGCCAGTGTATACTAATTAAAACTTCAGGAATTAATATCACAAAGGCAACGTTCCCACAGAGTAGACGGTTGTACTTATTCTATTGCAAATGAAATGGAAGCGTTTTACATAAGTAGAGTGCTTATAAGAAGTAGAGAGCAAACAGTCCTACAAAGTACTCACCAGTGCTTCTCTTCAGCATAAGCTAAACTCCGAGCCAACATCTCCGCGGTCACAGCAACAACAGTATAGATTTGTCTAAATATTTATTATAGCAACAATTACCAGCAAGTTGCCTTCTTGCTTGGCCGTACTTCCATGTGAATAAATATTTATTACAACCGTAACAAGAATTAAAAATGGAAAGAAACCGTATCAATGAGATAGTACTATGAGAACGAGTAACGAAGTCTCCCAACCACATATGAATTATATAACGATGAGACAATGTGAGGCCAGAAATCAAGTCCACCTAGAGTTCCGAGTGTTCTCCTTCGAGCTTGCTTCTCTCCTCAGTAGATGGCTCTTCAGTAGCCTGCATGTCTTCAATAATCGGTTCAGCTTCAACTTCTGCATCGGCGGCTACATCAAGAGATTGCCGAAGTACAGATTCAATACGTTCCGCAAACCCAACCTAAATCCTTGAAAAATTCTAAGAAACCACTCATTACAATTCTATCTACGTAATGCTCAATACGATACCTGATCCATGATAGTATATCCTGATCGGAGTGTGGCAGTTTCAAATAGCAAAAGAGCGGTGTCTTTAGCTTTTTGGTCATCTTTATCAGCCATGACTCGTCGCATCAGTTCCTTGACAACAGGATGTCTAGGGTTTATTTCAAAAGTTTTCTTTAAGTTTGCATAGAAATCTTGTGTAGGATCTTTGGCTTTTGCATAAGCCTGGCTCTTCATAATGCGCTCCATATTTCCAGACCAACCGTAGCTCGAGGCTACCAGAGCTGATGGAGATTTTACAAGTCGCTGTGAAACTACAGCTTTTTCAATCAAATCCTAAAATATGAGTAACGTCTTAATGATATGCCATACTTCAAGAACAATCAACGCAAATGCCAAGTGTTATATTGGACCAGATATTTACCAATTGAAACAGACCTTTAGCGCATTCTCCTTAAGCCATGTTGTCAGAGGTTCAAACTCTTTCTCTAAATTCTGATGAGTTTCCTTTTCTTTATCAGAATCATCAATGTCCACACCTTCCTGCAAAGCTAACCGACACTAGGAATTAAAAGCTAAAGAGTTCTTGTTTGTTATCAAAGAAAAAAATTACAAACATGCACCTTTGCAACATTCTGGAACTTCTTTCCGTCAAATTCTGGCATCGCTTGCACACAATATTCATCTACGGCTTCGGTAAGGTACAAAACCTGTAGTGCTTGAACTTTGAAAGCCAATAGTTTTTAAAGTGGAGAAGAAATGACATGTTTATCTAGGTGCAATAAGACAACTACATGAACTAATAAGAATTGCAGGAACAGTAATAATACCTCATATCCTTTAGCTATGAGGCGTTCAACAAAAGGTGAATTCTCTACATCTTTTCGCGAAATCCCAGCCATGTAATAAATTTTGTTCTGTTTCTCTTTCATACGCCCTACATAATCCGTTAGTGACGTAAGCTTTTCTTTATCAGCCGATGATGCAAACCTTCAAGAATGTGTGAAAATATAGTAGCACTTTACATATTATTTATACTTATATTGTGTTTATATTTCCGCTTATAACACACAACTTACCGTAAAAGTTTAGCAAGCCTGATGCGATTACTTGGATCCTCCATCACCCCAAGTTTGATATTCGTACTAAACTCATTCCAGAATTCATCAAATTTCTCCCCTTCTAACTTCTTAAGCATATCCAATACTTTTCGTACTAGCTTTTTTTTAATCACTTTCAAAAGTTTATGTTGTTGCAGATTCTCACGAGAAACGTTAAGTGGGAGATCGTCTGAATCAACAATACCTCGTATGAACGCAAGATATTTTGGTAGCATATCAGCGAAATCGTCGGTAATAAACACTCGACGTACATACAACTTTATATTCTCAATAACTTTGCCGTAATTTTGGAACATATCACTGGGAGATCGCTTTGGCACATAGAGTATCGATTTGAACGATACCTCTCCTTCAGCAGTAAAATGGACATGTGCCAATGGTTTTTCAACGTCTTTTGTAATACTCTTGTAGAACTCATCATATTCTTCTGCTTCGACCTGACTAGGTTTCCGCATCCAAATAGGCTTTACATTGTTAACACGCTCCCAGTCCCAGGTTGTTTTTTCAACTTTATCCGTTTTTTTCTTTTCCTTCTCTTCTTCGACAGAACCGTCTTCCGTCTTTTCGGCATCCTGTTCAAGAGTATCTTCAATCATTTCAGTTTTCGACTGCCACAAGTAAATATTGAAGTTTATAAACTGGGAGTACTTTTCTACCAAGCCCTTGAGGGTATCAGCCTCGAGAAAGTCATTAGCTTCTTCCTTCATATGGAGCGTAATTTGCGTTCCACGTTTCAAGGTATTGCCACGTGGGTCTTTCATAATGCTAAAACTGCCAGAATCCGACTCCCAAATATACTGCTCGTCACTGTTGCTCTTAGTGGTAACAACTACTCGATCAGCGACAAGGAAAGCCGAATAAAACCCGACTCCGAATTGGCCAATGAGATCCTGAAATTACCAATATCATTTCCTCATTTGATGTTACATTGAGAATATGCCAACGACCTGCTGCACTTCAGTAGATGTGGAGCTGTCCATTAATTTCGATAAAAATTCTGCAGTGCCAGATCTCGCAATTGTACCAAGATTGCCCATCAGTTCATCTTTAGTCATTCCGATCCCAGAATCTATTATGTGAAGAAGTTTATTTTCGCGATCGGCCTAAAAAGATCCAAATAACCACGGATAGAGCAAATTAGAGATCTAACAACCATGTAAGTGTACATACTTTAATTCTTATGCTAAGGTCTTCATTCGTTTGAAGAGCACTAGGATCAGTTAAAGAAATGAGTCGGATTTTATCCAGAGCATCCGCCGCATTAGAAATAAGTTCACGTAGAAATATTTCTTTGTTACGGTATAAAGAATTGATGATCAACTTCATCATCCGATTTACCTAAACACTAAGGATAGCAGAGAAATTCGACTTCATACAATACAAGACAGCACACCTCGGCTTGGAACTCATATTGTTCTGCATGTGCACGCATCTGTTTAATTTGTTCAGGAGATAATCCTTCAAATTTAACATCTCCATCACTGCAAAATAGACATTGAGTGACAAGATATAAAATCCCAAACGTCCAACGCTAGCATTAATTTTAACTCGAACTGATACCACTGCTATTAAATTAGCACGCCGTTGTCCCTCACGAATAATGTCACAATACAGAAACAATATAAAAAGAATCTCTGCGGATATTTAAGATAACATTCAAATACTATTTTTATAGAACACCTAACATGTTGATGTTTGTCCATTATTGAAAAAGTGAAACAGTCCTAATCAAACAAAGGGTGCACTTTTCTCTTACGACCTAGCACGACAAACATTACCACACGTCTAGACTTCATCCTATGAGTTACCGATTAAATTCAAAACCCGTAGAAATAATGCTAATTTTTGCAAGTGATTACGTGCTCTAATTCCAATTTTGGAAACTATCGAAAAAACCAGCATCCAGATTTCCAATAATCATTAATACCATGGTGAGATGACTGTATTGTAACAGCAAAAGAACATTATTTTTAATTATATGTATTTCTGTGCTCTAATATAAGGCAACTGGTAGACAAGTAAGAGAGAAAACGTTACATTTAGAAGCCTAAGCATAAAACAATGGATATCTACACAAAAAGTGCAGTTGCTTTAGTATTAAAAATAAAGTTGACCAGTCATTGGTAAACTCTCAATTTTATAAACACAATGAACTGATTGCATTGACGTTTAAAACTGACCTGCTTGGGACGTTTTCATCGGTATTCCCTTTAGTATCGGTTTCACTTGTTTCCAGCTGGTCTTCAGCGAAAACATGGGTAACTTAAAAGTAATACTTTCTCATTTTTATATTATCTGAGAAGTGAAGAAAAAATAATACGGCACAATGTACTAAATTTTTATGTTAAAAGTTCTCACTATCTTGATCGATTCCGTTAATTGCTAACTATTGCTTTTATTTTTACAATGCACTAAATTTCCGATTTGATTTTTTCTTTATTATTTTATTTTATTATATAGTTTCTCAATGAATTAACCGAAGATTCACAAAATAGAAATATATCAAGAATATATTTAATTGCCTAATACACTATCATTGCTATACTTCTCCTCACCATTTGTAATATAATCATAACATATCTTACCAAGAGTTGCTGAAAAGATCAGAACAACCAAGAGTAGCAGACAACCTCTCATAACTTGACCAGATCACCTCACCGTATGCAGAAGAATAATGACCCCCCATCCGATTTTAACTCGGCCACGCCCTCCCTATCCTCACGTAGTGACCATAGTGCTCTGATTCTCTCTTCGTTTCATACTTTTTCCACTAACCGCAATAAGTGCGCAGTTTGTAAGCGTGTCGAGACCTATTAGGTTTTGTGTCATCCAATACGAGGTTTCGCCGTGGCATTAACAACCAATAGCGAAAAAAGGCGGAGCGACTCACGTCACGTACACCTGTTCCTGACAGGTTACGCTAAGATTATCGTTTTCTCAAAGTCCGTCGTAAGAATTAGAATAAGTGGGTGGATCACATTAATGATACATTTTCAAAGATAGTCCAAGTAGTTTCACCAAAATGGTTGATCGGTGGCGCGTCCAACAAATTCGTTTATTAATAAGTCGTTTTCTCAGTAAGGTATGATTCGAATCTGAAGATTTTACACACGGCTCTTGCATTAGAGATCAGTTTTTTAAAGTATTTTTGTGGATTCATTGCGGTTTCTGTGTTATGGTCGGCAAACTACTTAGCCATCCTAGCGAGATTTACTTTTCTTTAATCTAATAAGGTTATGTTTATTTCAACGTACTTTACTGATCAAAGGATTGTAAACACTTTATCTTCTGAAAGTGGACATGAAATATGTGTTGTACTTTTATTAAAGCAAACGATGTTTTTTTACCGATTTTGTAATCTGTACTGCTTTATGATGTGTATTGTCTAGAAGTACTTGTAATATATTTGTGTATGATGTTGCTAATTTAGTGTGCACTGTATTCAACGTTGATTCCCAATGGCGGATGACATTACAATTCCAAATAATAAAAGTGGCAATCTAACGTTTACATTCGAAGAACAGGTTTGGTCTGCAGATTTCTGTACTTCCATTTCTTCTCTTACGTCTTTGAAAAGAATCGTGCCAAAAATCAGTTTTAAGTGGAAATTTCTCGGTGCTTCGTCTACATTCCAGAAGCACGTTATCATCTTATTTTTATAGACGTTTAGGTTTCTTTCATGAAGTTTGCTAAATTAATCCATTCCTAACGCAATAGTTATCTCAGGAAGGAGTTATAAACTTTCACCTAATGTTACCTGCTCATGAGCTCCAGTTATGTAAACATTGTGAATACAAAACACTTTTCTATCACCATTCTGAATGAATGCATAGTGGCTACTCGCTTTGTATTGTAAGATGAGCATCAAATCAGAAAGCTATGCAGGCTGCTTGAATTTGTATTCTATTCGAGTGAACGAAATGAAGTTTTATTCATCTGAATCGTTTTTATGATTTTGATCATTGACGAGGTATCTGTTTCCTTATAAGCAGGGTAATACAGTACTTCTTTTCGCTTTAAAAATTTCCATCATAATTTTTTCTAAGAAATCAGTAAAAATGTCTGGTAATAGGGTTTCTTGTAGTGTGTTGCATGTCAATTCCTAATGATTATTGTCTACATGTCATCACACATGTGCATCACCGATCTACCTAATCTTTAATGGTATGATTTATAATGCTGCGACTCTAGTCTTCGATCATTAAGGTCTGCACGTGGAATTTTCTTTATCACTCACTTTATACGAGAAATGCCTAGCACTACTCCACCATTCAGCTACACCTTATAATCTTTATCCTGCACATTTAATCTCTAAGTTCCCAAGATGTACGTGAATTTAGAAGCAATAGAGGTGTCGTAAAACTAAGGTTTGAGTTTCGTTTTTTCTTATTTATTCTTCAGTAAATCGTCGATACTGTTTCTCGCATACCGCTCGTTCTTTTCTACTAGGCTCTGATACATTGTCGTACATCAGATTGATTTCACTACAGAGAAACGCATGGCAGAATATTCATTTCCTCCAAATGGAGCGTTTCCACTGTAATCATATTTTAAACGTAGTTTTTGTAGTATAATGAATATATTTACATCAATGAAACAAAAATAGTAGAGTTGGCGATTGGCGATTTTTGCTCATGTCTTCTCATTATAGTCTTCGCCTTGTGCTCTCATGAGTAGTTATTAACAGTTCTAGTGAAATAGCGTCACCTATTCAAGCCCCGCTTTCATCATCGTGAAGCCGTTATAGAATGGTAAATATTGTTGTGACGTTGTTATGTAGCTCACGAAGGATCCTAATATATTTAGTGAATGACGTTTGATGAGTTTATGGTTCTATTGTTGTTTACATATCAATAAAATCGAAAAGCTAACGTAGATTGTTGAAGGTGATAGAGGTTAGTCTTGGTGCTCTAGTGAAATTATCGCTAGGTCAGCCTCGTAACCTTTTCCATCGTGCTAAATATCTGTAATTTATTGATGGAGCATAGCTATAGATATTTTCAGATGTGAATTTTTCACCGACCAAAAGGCATTTTGATTTCAGGGAAGAATGTATATGCGACGTAATTTTGCTTTTTCTATTTTAGAGGTGGTTATCGGAGATGTCTGAGTAGGGTCTATTAGTTCTTTTTTATTACTTTTTTAGCAAAGGTATGCGTTGCAAAAAGCATTGCCGGATTTCACGGATTCTTTTTCTTCCATCACCTGATTCAGTCTTAATTTGTGCTCTTTCCATCGAATGGTATTTATTTTTTGGAGCTTTAGCTATTCCACGTCGTCTTAAAAGCTTGTGCTGTTTTGGATTAGGATGTCTCTCAGTGTTCTTAGAATTGTTGGATTTTTTGGCACTTTTATTTATGCTAAAACTGGACTGTAGCAAAAAGACACCATCATTTGTTAGTAAGGCTGTAGTCGATCTTCGTGTGAGGCATTCCAACTGGCCGCTCTCACGTCTATAGACAATGCTCTATCGCAATAAATATTTTGATCTAAGGGGCATGCTGTAGCTAGGAGCTTCGCAGGACGTTCTTTACTTTCATTCTGATCTTTTAGTCCAATTTTTCTGATTCTATCATATTTTTCACTCATGGTTCCCAATTTCGCATTGATGTCTCCGACAGCGAATTTGTAGAACGATTTTTTGTTTCGGATAACTTTTCCTAACTTAACGTAAAGTAATTTGTGCTCATCTGAAGAACCGTCCACTGTGCTTTTTCTTTTTCTGCTTTAAGAACTTATTTAGCATTGTATTTGGTAATGCGACTCATTTAATCTAAGCCTTTTACTGTATAGATATCTCTCGTATTTGGCACTCCTGTTCACTGAAACCTCATACGGCTGTGTTCCTTATTTTTGGTCGCTGAAACAGGTTGGAGCATCGAATTTGGTTTTTCATATTCGTGGACGGGGAGCGCCTATTATTAACTTTTCAATGGCACTTTATATAATATCCAGTGGTGTTCAGTCTTACGTATGTTTTGAATTTTCGAGGCTCACGTTAAGGCTGGAGTGACTTAGCTTCGAAAAGTGACGAAATTTTGCAGTATTCTCGTCAATAAGTCTTTACACGTTTGTATCCTTGTGCCATTTTGCATTTAAACTTGGTTGTTGTATAGCATGGTTGTTTGTTGTTTGGGTTACTGCGAATGGATTTCAAGTTTACATTTTTGAAAGTTTGTTTACAATACAACAGGCATGTTGTGTAAGAGTTGCCAATTTCGATAATATATTCATTTAATACACCAACTTTTTTTATATCGCACTTCACAGTTTTGCTTCGCGACTCTTACACTTTAACTTTTACATTATAAAAATGACCCATCAATATGCCATTGACTGACGATGACGATTCTTCAGTGTTCAGTTTATCTTCGAGGTTATAATAGAATAAAATAACCAAAAAGACCGAGTAGTTGAACTGCTATTTTATGATTTTGAAAGAAATGGCGTTTGTAATAACACATTTGCCTGATTCTCTTCATTGAGAAACTGATGTGCATAGATTTCGAAGAAATCTAAGTGGTAGTCGTGAATTATTACCGTTGTATTTCAGAAAACAGTTGCAATTAATCTGCATAGATATGCTATTTGTCTCAAGGTGGTAAAGATATAACAACAATTTTTGTTCTCAACCTTTGCAACTTAAGTTGTCAATTTATATACATAGTAGCCGTATGGTTTATCCCAAAGATGATGTACTTCCAACTTCGATAATAAGCCTTTATCTTCAAATAGTAGAGGAATGGAAAATATCGAATCGATGGCTAAACGAATGAAATTGAGAGTGAAGAGTCCTTTCCGGAGAGAAATTGAAGAGATGTGGGGTTGTTACAATAGCAGAATAAATGCATTAAGGTCGCACAATAAATGTCGAACCATAAAACTAGAACAATAAGGTGGACGCTAGGATGCTTTTATAACTTCATGCAATCAAAGCGTTATGAATAATAGGTGTTGAGTTATTATTACTATGTCTAGTAGTGGCAGGGAGAAGTAATCATTTATATAGGATGGTCCAACTGTAGGGGGCGCAGTGGATGTCGGTGCCACGATAATACGAACGTTCGTGACAGCCACTAGAAATACACGAGCCCTTATCCTTTTGAAATAGGTAAATTGCTACTACGGAAATCCGGGAATGTGAGCGAACACTAATGACCTTGTAAACAGTAGTCAATTTATATCATTGTATAAACCAGAATTACATTCAGTTACAATGGTGAATGGTGTGACGTTGTGCACGAATGGGTATTCCCATCCAACACCGGTTGGTCACCGCTAAGACTTTTTTCTAAATCGTGAATGCACTCTTTCATTTTTACGGTTTAGGAGCATGTGATGAAAGTTCGCTATTCATACGCAATGCTCTTTTCCGTATTTTCAGATTGATTCGCATTGTTATTTTGAACACATTGAGGCTTGGTGCAGCATACATGTTTCTATCCTGTTATGTTTGTTGCTTGGTTTTTGCTCATTAACAACAGAAAAATCTGCACAATATGCTGATTTTCGCCTTATAGTATTTTTATTGGCATCTTCATTTGTTCTTTACTGAGAGGTGTTACATAAACTTTGGCACAATTTTTAGAAAGCATAAGCCTATTTATTTCAACTTAATAGTTATAACAAAGTGCGTAGCACAATGATGGGTGTTGTAGTGATACACAGGCTAGAGTTAGTGTATTTAAGTTCTTAGCCGCTACTATACTACCAAACTGGGAGGATAAGCTATATTAATTTGATAAAGAGCAGAGTCGCATTAATTTGCTCACAAGAAATCACGATGACTGTGAATTTTTGGCTTATTACACAGGGATTGATCAACTTTCAGCATGTCTTCATCTTATATAGTTTCATGTTGAAATTGCTATAGTGAAGAATTTCTATTATCGGTTGTTTCCAGTTTTGTTTGTTGTTTAGCATGTTTTTAGGCTATGGCTTCCTGCTCATTATACGCAATGTCTTTGTTATGTATAATTATTGGAAGTATTCGCTCTTCAAATTTTGTGAAACGACAAATCACCAAGAAACGATTGATAGAGGTGTTTTATTTTATACTCTTAAAGTATGTTTATCTCATTTAAAAGAAGTGCAGATAGTTGCAGGCATCAATATCATTGTCAGAGGCAAAGAAATTTCCCTTTATGGCTTCTATTGTTTTGTTCTCACTCTACATATTTTTCAAGTAAGGCTTTTTCTATAATTTATCATAGATATCGGTATTCGTTTCGTATTTTAGACCTAATTGTCGAGAATGGCTCATGGTACTTGGTGGTACGTACCTTCCTCAAACTTACTCCGCTATTCTGAATAATACTCTTATGAAAACTGACGGACCTGGTTTATTTGCGCGGTAGGGTGACTCTAATATTTTAAATATGTGCATAATTTCTGGATCTTTATCTCACATTCACTTTAAAAATATACTGTTGCAATTTCCCGACGTTTTGCAATGCTTGCTCATCTATCTGTCCTGCACCACTTGAAAGATTTTCGTTAACAGAATTTATGTTTATCACATGAGTAAGTGCGCATGATGAAGTGGTGGGGTTGCCACAACGATCACCTACTTAAGTCCTTTACGATATCATGTTCAATACGAGTACGTAGGGTCCAAACTGAGAGGATAAGCTATAAGTATCCTGTAATAGGGGTAAATCAACGTCAGTGCTTATGATTTGAATGCAATTTCATCAAGAATGAGTAGTAACACTAGCAGCTACTTAACACTGTGTATACTTGACACCATACGAGTAGTTATTTGTAATATATTTTCTAATTTAGATTATCTCAAAATGTGCCAGAATCTGTTTTGCCATACTTTGACTACATACCCTCTGTTACAAAAGATCATGTTACTAAATTTCTTCTCATCCTCATAAGCTGTGAAGGTAATTAAGTGTATTTATGCCATACATTTTCGTGCGTTATCTTTGCTTTTGCAGGTTGTGTTGCTCTCGCTGCACTACTCAAGCCCATATTTTCATATTTCCTTTTCTTGCTACCCATTGGAAACCGTTGCCCTCGTCTTAACCTTCCATACTTTCTATCACTGCGGAAAGGAATGAAGGAAATGGAAGAAGGGGATATAATCGAGGCAAACAAGAAGGACTATGTACGGTCATTGATCAGGGAATTCATGTTAGCGAAATGAAAATTACTACATTGCTACAATTACTACATTGTTTAGTAGTGTTTGCAATGTATCATAACCACCAAGAAGTAAAGTGGACGAGTCATGTAGTCTAAAATAATTAAGAAAGAATGTGAAGTGAACGAACTATGTAGTGGAAGAATATTGAGAAATTGAAAATTGAGAGATAGTAGAGATGTATTGGTGTCATTCATAACAATAGCAAATTTCTGGTAGTTAGTCAAAAATATGGAAGAGCTGTTTCTTATTTAGGAATACTTGTTCAAAGTTGAGGTGGATACCCACGATATAGTTGCTATCTTAATATGCCTGTTGGTCGGAGTTTCACACATTTGTCGAAGACATTGGATTACTAACAATATTATTGGTATAGCATTTTCTATTTACGGCATCGAAAACCTACACTTAAGTAGTTTCAAGGTTTGTAGATCTAATTATTGATGAATTAGACCATGTAATTTCGACGGTTGCTTTTTCAGGCAGGGTCTCTACTCTTGGCAGGATTATTCATCTACGATATTTTTTGGGTGTTTGCAACCGATGTGATGGTATCTGTGGCTAAAGGAATCGACGCACCTATTCTTCTACAGTTTCCCCAAGATCTTCTTAGAAATGGATGGCTGAATGCTTCTAAGAATAGTATGCTGGGTAAGTAGAGTATACGTTATGTGATCGGACAAATCACTGAATTCTCATTATTTTTGTAAACTTACATTTGTGTGATATTTAACAAAATGCAACCGATAGTGAATAATAAAACCGTACTGCAAATCGGATGCGCTTTTCTGACGCTGTATAAACTCCTAATGCTTTTCCATAAATGTGATCTAGTTGCTGGTATATAACACACGTTACGAAGTTCATGTCGTATCAGTTTTCTATTGGGACGAGCCAGACTTCTTCAATAATAGCCAAGTGAAATCAATTTTTGCAATCATTGCTGCTATAGTGAAGATTTGGACATAAACAAGCAAAGTTTGCGTCAATTTGCAGTGGTCAATAAACACTTTGGGCAACTGATTATGGTGTTTATGAGAAGAATTTGTTAAGAATTTTTCTGCAATGAACTACTATTTTATTTTTTGGTTTTGTTTATTGGAAAACTTCTTCTTTGCATTAAGCCAGAGCGGGAGTCCCTGATACAGTGGCATTTTCAGTCGATAATAGTAAACATATTTTATTTCTCATTTATTTTTTAATAAATATTACTATGATTGAATTGCGATAACCTATGTTCTTAGACATGGTAATTTTCTTCAAGTTACAATATTCATCGTATGTTTGAAATTTTTAAGGGCTTGGCGACATTGTCATTCCCGGGATATTTATCGCTTTGCTTAGAAGATTTGATCTCAGATTAGGAGGAAATAATGTGAGAAGTCATGGAAAACGGTAAGTTTAACATCAAAATTGACAACTGAACATTTCAATTTATCCACACAAATTGTTAAACACCCCCTCGTTCAGGTCTTTCTTCATAGTCACAGTCATCGCATACACAGTTGGTCTTCTCATAAGTATGCTTGTTATGCATCATTTCAAAGTAGGTTACGTAACCGATACTGTTTATATTTCCATTCAATACCTTCTATATATTTATAGGCAGCTCAACCAGCACTATTGTACCTGGTACCATGTTGTCTTTTGACACCATTATTACTGGCATCCTTTAGTGGAGAAACCAAGGTTAGTTCTGACTTATTTGTGATTTTCTTCCAAAAATTAGTATGAAAACACCTTGATTTTTATGTGTCTATGCATAGTGTACAACGTTTGTCGTGTTTAGATTCTAAAATACAATAAGTACTTCCACCATCAGTACATTATTTTTACATACCTGTTTTGTTGTGTTAACCTTTTGATTTCCTCGTAATCAGTTCTAATTAGATTGCAAAATGTCTTTGATTTACACAATGAAGTAGATTTGTGGGATTTCCAGTCATTTTATATAGCAGAACGTGAATTTCTGCTAGTGAACCCACCTTCTCAATTGTTATAATCTTAGAAAAGTGGATCACCAATTGCGAAACCAACATTGCTTGCATGGTTTTTTGTCCTCGTTTATGGTTGGTCCGGGTTTTTTGCTTCCAGAATTCCACAATTATCCAAATTCTCAACATTTTGATCTATTTCACTAAGATCTATCACCTCAGTGCTCCTTATCCTTTTTGTTGATTCTTCTGTCATTTTGGCGATTTCGGAAGATTTAATATGCTAAGTTATCTGAACTTCATAAAGAACAAAATCTTAAGAGATTCGTTGCATCATACGAGAAAAAAAGTGGCTTTTAGTGAGTATAAAGCATTTGTGACAGTTTCTTAAACTCAAACATCAGTCTCAATTCCTAACCTTGCTTCATAGTTATTACATTTAGATTCTATGTTTACAAAAAACACTTGAAGTTTGTGAAGCTACTTTTTTTCTATGCAGGTATCATATTAGGTACTACTTTTAAATAAAGTGATGTCCCTAGGTGCTTTACACTAATCTTTCACTTCATTGGGTACATCACTGTATGGAAATATGAGATGATTTGTAAGACCAGCATTTTAAACCATGAATACCCTTTATTTGCAGTTTTTTAGGAGTTATGGAACTACAATGAGGAGCATTTAACGGACAAAAGTGAGAAGGAGAAAGATAAGAACTCGAAGAAAACAAATTAAAGGATCCTTCAAGAAGAATGTGGAAACAATAAGATTTCCTTATGCACAATTAAAATTAGAATTAGTGTGTTATATTTATTTCAACAACAAGTTTCTATGCCAGGAAATACTATGATCTTCCTATCTATGTTTTTCTATCGTCGGGTGTTTACTTTCCGCTAACGTCTGTGTCCTTGTTTACAGTTTTTGTTGGTGAAATCTAAATTCTTCATAGTGCTGTAGGTTCTGTCTTATTTGTATAAAGTTTTTGGTGGTTTCACAATGAATTGAGCTACATATTACGTTTTATTAGGAAAGTTTGTCGGCAAAACGGAAGGCACTGTCTTAAGTTGCGGAAAAATTCTAAGTGACATCATGTTACAGTTGTTCTAGAAGGCTGATTGTTGAGACTACTAGAGAGGCGCGTTAGAATGATTATCAAAGTAGGATAGTGTTAATTCGTTTTTTCTGTTGGTTGTGTAGTAGTACACAAGCAGAAGCAAATAAGCTGCAGATAAAAGCCAAGAAGAGACCTGCGGAAGCTCCACCACTCCAGTAATAGGCCCAACCGAAGTGATACTGCAATAAAAGAGCGTCAAATTGTTCATCTTATTGTCCAAGAACTGCCGTTACCGTAGTGCCGCTTACCCGTATAAGGTTGCCGTTGACGGTTTCGTTCTGATTGTCTTTTAATTCGTTGAAATATGTGTAAACAATGAATGCGGAAATCGAACAGATAGCTGAAATTAGTTTTTTGCTCACGGAGTAGAGCAGCACATTTAGTAAACATAGTTGGAAAGTCTCTTCGCTTTCTTTATACCAGCAGTTTGTGTATTATGCTTTAGGCTTACCAGCTGTAAGTAACATTACGCACTGAGCGAGTGCCCCGAATACAGTGAAAATCGTAAAAATTGCGAAGAAGATCGACATGAGGCTGCTTGCCACCGCACATGACAACAGGATCAATGTCGCCAGTTCGAACTCTGCAAAAAGAACATATGTAGGCATATACTTGTTTTTTTAAAATTTATTATTATTATTATTATTACTATCGATTATTAAT
>KN716216.1:129036-143416 GCA_000816705.1 Dictyocaulus viviparus | reverse complement strand
CCAGTTCGTACACTTGCAAAACGAACTATATAGTAGTCATTATATTGTTTTTTAAAATTTATTATTATTATTATTATTACTATCGATTATTAATATCAATTTTTATGCATTTTAGCACATAAGACAATCACGTATTAGAAATTGCCCACTAACTATTTGAATGAAATATTGCTGAAATGGATATACTTAATGTATAAATTGCAGTTTTTCACCGACACATAAACGGGTTTATTTCAACTACAGCCTAGTCATCATAATGCTGATTCACTAGATTGTTATGAAAATTTCAAAGAAATATTCCGAAGTCTAGAGATTGCTTACTGAAAATTAAGGCAAATATGATATCATTAAAGACGAAGAGGATGTTGATTGAGAAGTGTGTTGTACATATTGAACAGCTACATGAGCTCTAAGGTATTATGATAGCTAAAGAAAGAGTTTCTGGTATAGTAGTGTTGACCAGCACTACAACGAATAGGTCCATTTAAATATCATGGCCAAACTATGTTGTCTAAAAGTGAAAGAACAACATAATAATTTGTAGGTACTACGGAGAAGCGCTAGCAGTAGAATCTTATTTGAACTTCCTAATGCAAGCCAAAAAGATTAATTATGACGTCATCAGAAAATATGATAGGAGAAAACATTAACCACTTTACGTTGCTTATGACACCGAAGAAATGCTGTTAATTTTCAATTATGGAGGTGTTTGTAGTGCCGAATGTTAAAACAGTATCATGTAATCCTTCGTACAACGAACAATCGCAGTCTGACGTCTAATACTTAGAAGACATGATGCAACATCAATTTTGACAATTATCGTCGTTCACGCTCCAACAACAAAGTATGACAGGAGCCACTCGAGGCATTTTATATGGATGCTAAGAAGTTTTACAGAAAAAATAGAGATTATATTAAATTATAATGAAAGACTTAAGCGCTTCAACTGGCCGCGGAGAAACACCTATAGAATGTCATATAGGTACTGAAGGAATTGAATGGAACACACAGGGTGGGCGGTTATTTGGGAGTTTCATGATAAACAGAATAATCCAATGTAACTAAAAGTCCTCGATCTTTTGATGGATATAGGATTCTTTTATTGAAAAGCACCACAACAAAATTGACAATGTCACAGTAAATAAATTTTGATTTGATGCTATCCAAGTTCTAAATCAGACCATCGCGTTCTACAAGCTATATTATGCTTTACATGCAGAGGAGATAGGGGCGCAATCATCGAGGGTTCGAAATTCAAAGACCACTATAAAATGGGAAGTATAGAAAATATAGCAAACATCATCTAAGTTTGTGAAAGCTTGCAAAGATGCCATAAAGGTAGATTTCAAAATGATGTAGAAGCACACTATGAACGAAACAGCCAGAAGTGAAAAGAGTATGATCGATTTCCGCAAAAACTTAATTTAAAGAAATCAATATGTTTGCATTGTAACGCAGTATCAAAGTGCTTACTGCTTCTAGAAAGGCACTGAATTGCAGCTATGTGGAATTTTAATTAGAATGTTATCAACAAACAGATTTGTATATTTTCAAAGATTAGCTCAGCTTTACGCACGCCACTAGTAGAACGTAAGGCCCAACGTTCGTAGTCAAAGAAAAGTACCACTTGGTATTACAAAACAGTATTGAGGATACAGTAAAGAGATCAATTAATGCAAAAATCAACTTAATGCAACTAATTAACTTTTCCGATACCACCGTAATAGATAATATACAGTGAACATAATTCATTGTGTTGTGGGAAGCGTTGTGATTAGGCGTTTCTCATACCACACAAATCAGAAAGGAAATTTGACGTTTCTACCCATGTCATCCGTATCTGTGTTGGAAGAATCTGTTTGAGACAAAAACTTCTTAAAGAGTATTGAATCGTATACGATGATTACGACGTTGAATCAATATATTGCCCTAGAATGGACAGTCCTGGTTTTAGAATTTCGGAATGGTTTCAATTAGGTGTTGTAGTGTCAAGTGAGATAATATATAATCGCGCTTCCCAATGGAATCTAATTTGTAAACTTTATTTATAATGTGATTATGTAACTGAAGTTTGGCGAGTAGCCTAGCCTGGATGCCTTCCTGCCATGCTGACGAGCCGGGTGCGTTTGTTGACCAAAAGCATAGAGGTACCTATATTATGAATGAAGGATAGGGGTTGCCTTTGATAGCAAGCGTTCTGCCCCACTTTCATATCGTATGATCGCCTTATGTTTCGTTACAAAAACATAAGAACCGTCATTCACCTTATGCAGTACGAGCTCATTGTCTTTCCTGTACTCTTTTATAGTTCCAGTTGTAACGTTGTTCATTAGTATTTCATTAAACTATAAGACTCCATACTTCACTGCCGAATGTATTACTTTTGAGGTCGTTCCATTTTATCTATATCCAAATAACGGTTCAATTATCCATGTTTGAGAGTGGAATTGTAACAAACAAGAAATTTTGGCGTTGTTTATAAAAGTGATAAGATTTCTATTGCTGCGAATAATCTTGACTGACACAACTATTTCAATGAACAAAATTTGGTAATACAAAAATGTGATTGGATAAAATATTCTTCTGAAGAGTTATCTGCTGTCTGATAGGATTATCATCACACTTCACTGAGGTACATGGGTGCAAATTTTTTGGCAAAATTTCATCATAATTAATCGTATCACGTTCACCAACATAGTGTTTACAAATTGCGTTGTGATGTTATGCAAAAATATTCGACGTCCCCTGATCGTGAAAAAAACCAACGTCTACAAACCAAGAAAGCCAAAAATGTACGTTTGTTTATGGTAGCCTAGAAAGTGCAGTTCCTAATTATTTTTGTGTTCTAATGTTCTAAAAGCATGTTCCTAATCATTCCTTGCAGTATCCTTTTTCGCTTTTTATTACGAATAGAACACTTTCGTAAGAGTCTTGCTGGAAAGTAATTTCATATCAGCGAAGAAGAAAACTGTTGTGGAAGATGTTTTTAACATCACGAGTTATTCTGAGCGATAACAATACTCACCACCGTATTGCGTCTTGTATTCGATCTTTCCTATATGTTTAGAGGCAGCGCTCCGCAGATAGCACACATTGGCATTTGAATCATCTTAAATACCGTACTACTACGATAAATGTATGACGTCAGAGTAAAACTTAGAAATGAAATGAGCGTTGGCAAATAGGCGAATACGGTCTTACCTGTGCCAAATGTTCGAAATTCAGACTCAAAACAATACCGTATCAAGCCATAATATCGTGTTCCTTTTAAGTGCTCATGATCGGTAATGTATCGAAAGCTAACTGAGAATAAACAACTAGTTATGATCGTCACCGAGATCAATGTTAGCAGTGAGGAAACAACGAGAAATATAACGCGGGACATTGACGCAAGCGTCATCACTAAATATGACGTAGTACAAATTGCTTAATTCAGTAATTATCTCGAACGGAATAATCAGAATAAACGTACTATAAAGTATCACTTACTTGGAATAATAAAATGAATATATTTTTCAAGTTCTATTCAAAGACATTCGATTGTAAATATTTGTCTTTGAATTTCGGAAGGATCTGAATTTCTAGCTAAATCTGCAATTTCATCATCGCTTCAACATTTGACGTACGTGGGGAAGGTAAACAAGAAAATCTAAAAAAAAGCTAAACAGATAAAAGATTTCCCGTGAAAATTTGATCTCAAAGATTAGAAATGGTAAAAGTTGGAAGAGGAAGAACGAGTGAATGAAACAATTGAATTGCTAAAAGCATAGATTAGGTTGGTTAAATTTAAGCAATCATTAGTAGATATCGTGGATTTTTGAATCTGGATTAGTTTCAGATAGTGCAGAAGAAAAAGTGATGATAAAGCATAAATTTATTAGCTATGCATTTTTTTTTGTTCGTATTATTACTGTATTTTAGACCAAACTTTGATTGAGTTCGTACGAGTGATCATTCATATGCTAAGCTATATTGATTAGTTCTCTTTTCATTTGAAGCGTTCAGTATAAGTGTAGTGACATTCTGACAAATTACATTCTTTGAAAAAAACTTCATAATGTGTCGGAAATGAGGACACTGAGTATCGTTTCCAACTCAAAAGCTTTCTGTTTTGATATCATACCGATCTACAGCTATTCAATAAGCACAAGTAATAGCTGTCAAGGTGTTAAGCTTAGAATAAAATTATATAAACAAAAGTACATTCTCGCAAAATGCCATACCATTTATTTACCTAAACACTATGCTATTTTACAGCTAATTTGCATAGATTTACTAATTTGATGGAAAAAAGTGCTTTCGCGTAATTTTTACACCTCAATAACCCTGCTTCCTTCAATTAAACTACCTAGTTCTTTTTTTTCCAAGCCGAAACTACAGTTCATCAATCGATAACTTAATTCTGAAGGCTATAAGATCCCACGCATTGCATAAACACAAGTTGTCAAAAATACATTCGTCCTAAGGTAATTTAAGACTAAATAAGAATAAGTAACATCTAATAAATTAATCGATAACGATACTATTACAGTAGTGTTATTCTGTTCAAGTACAAAGCATTTTGAAATGAAGACGATATGATTTTGATACAGACGGTTGTAATACTGATATTCATTCAAGGAATGTGATGTGGATGATGATGATGATAAGGATGATAACTTATGAGTACATTCGGTAATTTTTCATGAAAAACTTTATGCTAAGACGATTGATTCTATTAAAAAATCACTCTGCACCAAGCACCACTATCGCATCTTTGGAGATGGGAGTGTTCACCTGGTCGTGGCGCCATAAACTTTTAGCTCTCGCTCTTTGTATAGTGATTCAAATCCGTGCCAATGGTGTTGGTCATATTGTAAACATCACTAAAATCTTCCCCGGCTAGAACACGTTAGTACACATTTGTTGTTGACTAACAAGGAATAGTAGCGAGAAGAAAAAAAAACATCGGATTCCTCTCGTATTGTTTGCGCTTTGTGGCCAGAAAAGAAAACTGTGGTTTCTGACCTAAAATATAAAATGATGTTTTTATAAAAATCACCTAGTTTCGTATATACTGTATGAATCTAGAAAAAATCATAGGAATGAAAAAAAGTCGTAGAGTACTCAAATTATGATATCAAAGAGCCGATTAAGTAACGTGCCTTGAATAGTACGAGTCAATAAGTCGAGCATATTGATTTTGATTAGATTCTATTTCAGTTGACAGAGCATCGAGGTTATTCAAAAAAGTTGTGCTCGTCACAACGTATGAAGTGGTGCGAGCAAAAAAAACCACACATTACACTATATAGGATTCGTGCAGTGCATTTCAGCCGAATGTTTATAATACCTACTGCCATATGAATCAACGAAATAGAAGAAACAAACAATTATCTTTAATTGAATGCTCGTTGGGAAATGTGATTGCCATTAGCTTTTACATACGGATTTATATATAAGCCTTATCAAATAGTAAACTTCCAATGTAGTTCATAGCATGCTGACCCGAAATATTTACTTAGGCAATACCTCTGATCTATTGACATTTGGTACATTTCGTATATGATCTACATCAAACAGATCACATTTTCATGATTCACACATGCACATGCGTTACCGAAAAAACGTGTAAATTTAGTTGCATCTCGCTAGAAAGACGGCAAAAATCGATCTCGATTATTTTATCAATAATGTACAAGCGTTGACTAGAAATATCGATTCGAAGATAAAGTGTGCTACATGATGTATTCAAGCAAAGTAATGAAAATTTAAAGAAGCTTCATATGAAGTGTAAAAATATTGAAGACAATACATCTGTAAACCGTGATAGCAACGAGTGTTCTACAAAATGAGGACGAAAACGAAAACGTGTGAACGGATAATAGAGGCTAACGAAAGGTTATATTAATTTTTTTTATTAGACAGCGTCAAATTAGACGTGATGATTGTTTCTCATTGGTCAAAGTTAGATGTATTTCAGAAAAAAAAAAGATGCCTAAGCTATTGGCAGGTCACGAAAACAATAATTGAAGGGTTCAGTTTTCTAATGATCTGACAAGATGCTTCCTCGTTGTGCGTGTTTTCAACACGAGCCAAATGTTTAGATTAATGTAACAGCTGATGTTGGAGGAGGAATAGAGCGAATAAGAAGTGACACTAATGCATTCTGGATTTCAGGAGTACATACGGGAATGGATAGGGTCGTTCCATGAATGATTTATTACAAATCCTAGCAATTCACACATTTACGCTAATAAATACAATGTTTGTTTCTCAGTTGCTCAACATATACTAATTTTCAGAAAAAAAAAATGATTTACTAGTGAAAACGCGAAGATAAATGGTGTAGTAATTGAATGGTGATTTCGTGATGCAATGCTAATCGAGTAAGCAATTTTTGGAAGGCCAATACCGACAATCGAAGCTGAAAAAAATAATTTGTGAAACATTATATTCAGATAACACCACGCAAAATTGCATAACAAAAAGGAAAATTAGGTTTCGAATCTACTTCATCCACCAGGAATTAGAAGTGTTACGCCAGTTTTCCGTAGATCAAAAGAAGAAAAACCTAATCTGCATTTAATTCAAACAAATAAGTTTAAGCGAATTTAACAGGGTTGAGGAGTAAAAAAAAAACACATTGACTACTTACAAAAAGAAGTAACCCTTATAACAAATACTAAACAATCGATATGTACCTTCGAAAACTACTGCACCATAAAGTGAAATAGGAGAGAAAACGATAACAAACCGCTTTAAAGACAACAAAATAGACGAAGATAGTAGGCAGCAAAAACAACAAGATGGTAAAGAGTAAAGTGGTGATAAATTGTTGCCTTGTATCCAATCGGACCTGGAACACATAGATCATCACATAATCGTCCACTAAATGAATAATGGAACACATACATTACTACTAAGACATTCTTTGATACATTCAGAACTAATGAAAGTTATGTGCGCCATGGAAGAAAACGAAGGCTACTTTCTGTTCTTTGGCACAATACAAAGTAATACATCCACCAAACTATTGGATATTGTGTGATTTAAAATCATTTCTCTGCTTTAAGTAAAGATAAGATGATGTACGAATGTTGTTAAGTAGGCAAGAGTAATACTACGATTCATAAATGGTTGACTCCATGCTTCTGAGAAATATGCAACAACAGAATCAACAGTTTTATTTCGAAAAATTTTCGTCAGTATTTCAAGTGTTGTGACGAATTGTGGACACCAACTGTGAAGAAACTGAAGCAAAACAAAAAGTGACTAATACAAAATACGATGACACTAGACAGAAAATGCGACAGCGAAGAGTTAATGATATGCGGTCAAACTAAAGAAAACCCTTATATTTCTTCCCAGCTAAATCTCAGCTCATTGAAGTGCAGAAATGATTCAAATATCTATTATTGTTCAAATGAATCGGAGACGTGAGCCAGTACACTGACCATTTGCGATGGTTATGAATTAGAGTTGTTTTTTCCTCACGTAAACTATCGCAATGATTCATGAACAATTTTTGTATGAAAGTATTGTACATATTGCACCTATATGGTTCATTTTTCATAACAAGCAATATCCACTACATCATACTACTCGGTTACTCAAAATTACATTTCAAAAACGAGCATTTGGTAATTCATAAAATTATGCAACATTAACTTTATTACGAAGGGGTAATGCTTGGCGTTTCCCACATCACTCAGGTGAAAGAGGTAATACGAAGTCCCGTTCTACGTCAACGACCAAAAATCAGACGCAGCCGTGCATGCCAAGCTTTCGAAGAATAGGTGGGCCGGACACGTGATATGTGTAGATAATGACCGGTGGACACAAGCTGTAAGTTATTGGATCCCACGGGACATCAAACGCACTGCAGGAATACCACCAGCCCAATAGTCTGACCTCTTCACCAAGGCCCTAAAAAAGGATTATGATGCTCAACGAATCCCTAGAGCGAAAAGAACTTACTGGACTACCCTCGCGCGCAATAGGGAAAAATGGAAATTTTACTGGTGCCCGTTCGACTTAGTCGATGATCAACGGGAATCCAGGTAATCCAGGTAACTTTATCCCAAAGGTCTCACTCAACACTCAAATAATATTTAATAGCTCTACTTCATCGACATGAAACGAAATACAATAAGATCAGAATCTCGATTAGAAGTCCTCTCACAAAGCCCTTCACAAACGTTATGCCGCTGGTCAAAAATGCATGGCAAAAAAAACATTGGACTACCTTTTTGCGCAAAATGGACTAATCAAATTAAATCCAACAAATTAATTGGAAATATTTTTGAAAGCAGAAAGTACAATGCACTACTAAAGATATATACATATATATGTATGTATATGATATTGGGAGATAGCACAGCGGTGAAGTTGCAACAGTCTTACGTATGCCGGAATAAGTGCAACCAAGTTTGCGGTTGCCCCAAGGCATACCACCCTTGAATCCCTCTGGGATCGGTAAATTACTACCAGAGAAATCAGGTTAAAATCACCAATAATAACTTAATAAAGAGTTGTTGACTGAAGTCATTGTACAGATCATGTTCGCCTTCAATCGCGTGGAATGTCACTTGGAAACCACGTTGAACACCAATGCATAGGCGCATCTCTATCCCATCTACAAAGCCGTGACTTAACTTGATACCTCAATCAGCTCAGAAAATTTTACAAACTACTCACAAAACGCTTAGAAGTAGTCTTCTAAATTATAAAGAGCAAACGCAACAATAAGCCGCTCTTTCCATTACAGACCCTCCGAAAGCATCACGTTTCCAACACCCAGCGGAATACGCGACAAAAGCGACACATAACCATATAATGAGAAGAGACGAGAGATGTTTCAAAAGAACTATATAATGGTATCTAAAATGATGTTAATGTTCTCCTGGGCAACCACCTATAAAATGGGCAAACGTGTTCGAGGTGAACGTCAAAATGCTCTATTCGCAAATATACACGATTTCAAGATCACCGAATGTGTTACACTCAACTCGCCGTTTAAGTCACCACGTATGACGAAGACAACTACTATGGACGATAGTCGTGCGGAAAGAAACGAATGGGTTTGCTGGAGTCCGCACTACGTTTAAAACTACATCTAAGAAGTATCTATTAGAAATAAGTATAATAGAGATGAATTCCCATTTGAATTGATGAGTCGTAATTATTAACATCGGATTCGGTTTGATAATGGGCGTAGAATGTCTATATCCAATACGCAAATGATCTTACTTCTGAGAAAAACCGAATAATTCTAACCAGTTTTTTTTTAAATGGATTTGGTTAGCAGAATAAAACAAACATTTTGTTTATATTTGAGGAAATCGAAACTGAAATAATCTTTAGATTTCTAACAAGAGTATACCAACGATCGTCACAATCAAAAATCACGATTCTTTAACAATAGATCGTTTTCTGTAAAAACACATTAAAGTTCTGACTATTTACATTTCGCGAAATTCATGTCTGAAAAACATTCAAAGATAATATAACAAAAATAGCCAGCACCACTTATATGTTAGAAAATGCTGAGTCGTAAATTGCGAATAAACAGTTAGAAGATTGTGTATGTAGAATACACAACTACTCATGACGTTTCAATGAGTCTTAAATGAAAACACCTATGGACACCTCAGGGCGTAAAACTATGGACATATCAATCAATTGAATAACCATCTTTTTTGTAGAATATGAAGCGAACCTATCAAAACGCTTTGTTATAATCAGATTTTCATTAATTGATTTGGAACTACCAGATTAGAGCAGCAAATTAGAATCTTTCAATTCAACACCACAGATTCGTAGTGTAAAGAATATTCACGTCATCATATACTCTCCAAAGTGGACATACCGTGTCCGTCCGATGTCGTAAAGGATTCCACTTCTTTCCACAAAACACACGCCACAACGAGCTCAAACATGAGCAAGTTACCCTCGCCAATCTGCAAAACGTTTGACAAAGAGTTATTGACTCTCTCAAGCCCTGCCCTGTCTATACGTAAACGTGAACAACAGACAAAAGTATGAAGACGATTGATGACTGCAACAGTGAGCACTAAAGATAAATTTTAAGTAACACACGTTCACAAAAGTGTTGCATATGTGACTCGCCAATTCATTCTAGCGCTTGAAATAACTTGATACGAAAAACTACTATAAACTATATAGCACGCTTATATCTACATTAATGGTCATATGACAGATAGAAGCAGAACCAAACATCTTCATATAACATCGTTTCCTTGCAATGTATAAACAGGGCCCATTTCAGAAAAGTGGAACATTTAGTGGGAAAAAAATTTAAGAAAAAAAAACATTTATTAAGAATATTTATTTAGTGCAACATACAAAAAAGAAAACATTAAGATTTTAACTAGAGATCTTCAAAGCAACATGAGCTTGCTTGTTAAATAAAGAATAATACATGAGTGCATATTCACATACAAGATAAGAGCAGAACGGTAACAAAGATTAAAACACTGTCTATCGTGCTCGATAGACCCGAATTAGTAATCCTATGTAGCCGAATAAATAGAAAACAAATATGAATGCCGTTATAAGTAACAAGTCAGTTGTAAATTGCTCCGCCTTGAACGAGAATTGACTTAAGACTTCGTCGCGATTCTGAACATAATCACAATATGAATTTTGTAATTTTTGAGTTAAATTTCGAATTTTTGAACCTATCAAGTGCGCTAAAACCTTATTTAAATAACCCATTTAGTGGAAAAATATATGTGCATAACGTGTATATAGCAAAATTCATGTCACTTATTTGAAAATAAATTGGTATTTGCGTGAAAAATGCTAGCCCTAGCTTATTTTGATTCACCGCGTCCCAATCTCTAAACAAAAAACTGAGCACAAAAAAAAATTACGTAAACTCGTTACGATCTTCTTCATACTTCTTTAGCATGTCTTAAAAATTTAGAATGAACCTTCGAGCTCCAGTTTGTTGAATTATTAACTTCTTCCCACTGGTTAATCACAAACAATTCGAATCCATATCTTAAAGGCTCGTATAAAATACTAATAAAATAATAAGAACAAAGTCCAACAACCACTTTTTTACAACACACAGAAATGAATACTTCTGAACACATGCAAATATACCTGAACCAGCTCAAATATTGGATCCAGCTAATATAAACCGGTAATGAAGCAACGTTAGCGTATAAACCACCAGTGAGAGAAAGCAAAGTAAGTAGAGGACCCGCCAACGAAGCAGCAACATGAAATGGCATGATAATATGTTATAAATATAAATCAAATCATAGTAGAAGAATGGTACCGGATATGAAGGCAATATCGAGCCAAGCATAACACCGCAGGCTGTCGCCGACTGTTCCGTAAGGAAACTGATGAGCGAAGCAAGTAACACCTAAAATGCTAGAATAACCTAGTACCTTCAAAACTTATAAGAGTTCATACTTGCGAAAGTGAACTGGAAAAGCCAACCATCCAATAGCACACATAAAGCATCACAAGTCCATCGGTACTGAATAGTGGCACGTATGATAACACACGTGCTAAATAGTAACTAGAAAAAAATATAATATAAATGACATCTACAACAAAAAGAACAAAAAATAATAACTTTGGAATTACATAGGCCTATGTGTAGATGTTTCTTTCTGAATACGACTATATTCACCTTATTAGTCACGACGTACAGCAGCAATGTGCATCAAAACGTTAGCGAGTCACTTTGCAGTCATATCCAAGAGTAGGGATGTTCACCTGACCTGATTACGCTGTACAGACCATCATGGTACTCTCTCATCACAAGCGGATGATCAGATGGTAGACATGCGAGAATTCCGAATAAAGTTGTATATGTTAGTTCACAAACTATGTAGAACAGCGCACCGTTTAGATTCCCAATACCCACAATCGTTAAAGGAGTCTAAAATAGATCAATTCTCAAATTTTCTTCGCTAAATCCCTATAATAATAAATAAATTGCATACAAGAGTAAGTGTGAGAAAATTCAATCTTATACAGAAATTAGAAAAAGAAAACCTTGAAATACAGCAGCCCAATGAAAAGACCCATCACTACTTTTTGGATAAATTTTGCTCGAGCAAGAGCTGGATTCCGCAAATTGTCGAGGCAGTGTCTAAATAAGACACACATATTTTCATTTAATCAATAGCTCACAAATGTTTTTACTTTTGCACCTATGATAATCTCATCTCATGAAAATAATGTCTGAATTCTTGCAGCTAAACATACTCGGGCGCACTGCAGTAAGTGCCTCCTCGCTTTCCTGTCGTACGCCAGGGAAGTTTAATGTACTCGATGAAGGGAATGTACATCATCATAACTAATATAAGAACCATGAAGAAGTCTCATTACCGAATTGACAGTCAGCCGATGAAATCTAGTCGTCACAATCTCCACGTTCATACTTCATATAACTCCGTAATTTATAATTTCCTTTATTACTTATGCGATATGGTATGTATCTAGCATCACGCCTTCGATGGTGCATTTAAACTGACCATGCGCTTTTTCTCTGGTTAATTTCAAAATCACCATTGGATCGCTGCAAGAGGACAACCATGATATCTAGTGACAAAGGAGGAGAATTCGTAGTAATTCCTCGTCAGTTAGATGTACAAATAATAGAAAGACACTTAAGCGATGAAACGGTTTATCGCACATCTTCTGAAAAGGAATTCTCGAAACAATACCGTAGACTAAATAGAGAATGGGTCAAAACGGCTAAAATTGCGGGTTTAGACAACAAAGTTATCTCTAGTCTAAAAATAGACCTACCAGTGTGTCCCGTCCTATACTTACTTATAAAAACACATAAATTAACATCAGCTGATGATATAAATTCACTAGATCCTACAATTTTTAAGGTCAGACCAATCATCAGCTGCATAGGGGGACCAACAGACAGAATAACTTGGTTCCTAAACCTTATCTTGGTGCAGACTTTGAAATTCATACCTGCCCATCTCCCAAACACCAATGTATTCCTGGATAATCTACACAAAGTGCGTCCCAATAACGCACATGTGATAGAGTCATTCGACGTCACTGCATTATATACAAACGTGTCGAATGACTGCGCAATACAAGCCGTATACGAACTCCTTTCAAAATATGAAAGAGAAATAAACATGTATGGCTTGTCAATTGGACAACTCATGACGCTCAAGAATGCCTGAATTGTTCAATATTTAGATGGTCCGGGAAATACTACTCCCAAATAAGGGGATTAGCGATGAGACAACGACTAGCACCATGCTTAGCCATCGCTTATATGTCTAGAATTGAAGCCCCCATTTTCGGTTTTCACCCCCCATTGCTCTACTGTAGATACATAGATGATTGTTTTGTCATCTGCTCCACACAAAGAGAGATGGACAATTGTTTTGAAATCTTAAATGGACAGTCAGAGCACATTAAACTCACCAGGGAAAAACCCAAGAATGGGTGGCTTCCATTTTTCAATGTTCAAGTGAGCCTTTTGGACAAGGGTAACAAAACCAAGTGGTACCGAAAGCCAAGCAATAAAAACATCTTAGTCCACTGTTTGTCTGCCCATCCTTTACATACGAAGAAAGCACTCATAAGAAACATGTTTCGCACAGCTTACAACGCATGTACAGGAGAAGCAGAACGAACAGAATCGCGAAACTTGGCGGTGGAAATAGCTACCTCCAATGGCTATAAGGTAGCTACCACTAACAATAGGCGCTGTAGGAAGGACGAGCCCCTAGGCCAAAATTCTAGTGGAGACAAAATCCCGTTTATTTTACCCTTTATATCTGATGAAGTAAGCATGGCTGTCAAACGATGCTTAAAAAGGGCAAAATTAGAAAATTTGGTAACGATAATAGAAATCCCACCAAATTCTCTCAAACACCAACTTATTGGCAACCGTCTGTACGACCGCTTATGCATGACAAAAGCGTGCATCATATGCCCAAATGGGAAAAGCGGTGATTGCATGAAATCAGACATAATATACCTGATCTCATGCAAAACTTGCGGTGAGGAATATATTGGTGAAACAGGTCGTCCCCTATGTGTTAGAATAAAAGAACACCTAGATGGGAAAACAAAACTTAGGATAAACACCCCACTAGGTGCACATAGGGTGGAGAAGCATGACGGGGTCGATTTTGAATTTAACGTCAAAATCCTTGCGCAACAAACAAGAACACCCGCGCGAAAGTTTTTGGCACACTCTGGACAAATACCAGAGTTACAAAATTGAACAGGAAAGATGAGTGCCTTGTGGATATGCATGACCTAGCTTCATACATAAGGCTGATGGTCTAATTAAATACCAGCCACTACTCTCCATGCTGTCTCTATAAACGGTTCCCTCTACAACTAACAGAGGAAAGCCATTTTAAAG
>KN716216.1:111992-124605 GCA_000816705.1 Dictyocaulus viviparus | reverse complement strand
TTTATTTATTTATTTATTTAGATTTATTTATTTATTATTAATAAAGAGTTTTCAGTTACTTTTTGAAGGTTTTTGAAATGTATGTTACCATGTGGACATTCTTTAAAAATTACAAATGTCAAACCAGTAACAAATTATTCGATCATCTCATGAAATCTTGTTGTTTGGTGTTCATCAAATTTCAGAATATGTTATCAGCATTTCTGCTAAATATAAAAACAAAAAATTACCCATTCTGAAAAGCATCACAAATCTGATTCACGCGAACACGACATGCTTCTTCTTCGTTAGGAATGATGGCTAGCGTATGAATAAGCAGATCGGCGGGATTATAGTTATGAGGACATGGATATCCACAATCATCAAAAAACTTGATGCAATCCTTTGGTGTGCCGAAAAATGCGGTGCGACCGCTCGCTAAACATTTCGTATCTAATTCGTAAGGTTACATTTGAGTAATGATTTTCAAGACAAATATCCGATAAAGACAATATATAAACGTGATGAGCTGTAATCGACAACTCACACGTCTTTAAAATCAATGCTGTTTATATTTTACAAATACTTCTATGACATAAAAAGCAAGGGCGCACCTAGAAGCATCACACGATCAAACATAAGGAAGAGCTGTGAAGCAGGCTGGTGAATAGTACAGACAACCGTTCTGTAATCTTCAAAATTAAAAGTGCAAAACATAAAAACAAAAACCAAGAAATAGACCTTCCGCCTTTTGCCAAATTTGACAACACTGTAACAACGTTTTCAGCCATAAATGAGTCGAGCCCGGTGGTAGGTTCATCGCAGAAAAGGAGAGCTGGATTGGAGAGCATTTCACACGCGAAAGTTAAACGACGAGCCTCACCACCTGCATCGAATACAAAGGACTACTTAAGAAGAAATGTTGACAATAATGATAACTTTAATAATTTACTATTAAGACGGTACTGAAACAATTTATGCAAAGTTGTTAAAATTAAATTACTTTACAATATCGACATTCAAGGTCACTTCATAAAAAACAGAAACTTTACATCAATGTCATCTCAGTGCAAATTTTGTCACAAAAAACTGTTTACAAACAGAACCATTAGCACAACGGCATTATCGAGTACAGGGAAAGTCAAAGCCATTAAATTGATATTGGTCAAAACATGAAAACAATTCACCTGAAATGCCTTTACGAACACCAACTATTCCAATCCTAGTGTGTTGACATTTTGTGAGACCAAGCTCTGATAATATTGCGCCTACACGTGATTCTCGCTGTTTCTTTGGAAGAGTTGTTCGAAGAACTGCCTGAAACTTATAACGAAAATGAACGTAGCAAAATGAGACGAAGATAGATTTCAAAAAATACTTGGATAGATAAGTATTCTCGAACAGTCAAAGTACCAATGAACATTTCTTCTTGTTGAGCATAACCGGATATTGCAGTTATTTGACGACCAATCTGAAAATATTCGAGTTGTAATGCACTTGTTTCGTTAGTGATATTTGGACTTGACAAACCTCATTACCGTTGACTAAAACACTTCCTTCAACTTCCAGACCTTTAAGATTTCTAGCAAGAAATCTATTTAATAACGTCGTTTTGCCAGCACCACTAAAACAGCGAATTTAAAAGCTAAACATTGAGTTTAATAATAACTGTAATGATCATATAGCTGACTGTAATTGATGATCATAACTGTAATTCTTACCATAAAAACAACGAGCAGCGAAGCAAACCAATCTGTATGAAACTGTCATCAACATTTAAATACTATGCGTAAAGACAGAAAAATTATTAAAATCTTAGAGCCTCTTCCAATACGTTAACATTATCACCACCTGGGCATCTGACCTTTTTGACTAAACGCGCTCTATGGTTCTTTGTTCCACTAACAGTATATCTTTCCTAAATCTTGAATGACTCACTCAAAAGGTTGGACAATTTTATTTAAATTACTAGATAAAAGAAATAGACGCCAATTGTAACATTAGCTCTAGTGAGCTATTATATTATATTTTTCTATTAGGTATAAATTAAAACTCGCCTAGACTGACAGCCCACAAATTTTGCTTAGTGAGAAGAACGATAAATGTTCAGTGTTAGAGAGTACAAAAACACCACCCAGTTTCGTCTATGTATTTCAGATTCGTAAGTAATGAATGCCTTTGTTGCATATACGGAATTTTGTAAAACTGACTGAATTCTCTCATACAGCCTTCATCACGACACAGCAGTCATCATAACTGTTCAATAATAATTGGAACATTGATTAAATAGCATAATACTTACCAGTTGCATTAGAGGTAAAGTATTTAAATCTGGATCAATAACTAGATTAAGCTATTGCCTCACGATGCTGAGTCAATCACGAGATTTCGAACACTAAATGGAACTCGAAGCAGTGTACCATAGCTATCCATCTTGCAGATAAGTGAAAGAGCGAGTAAACATCTTCCGAAAATAAGTGAGGAAATACAAAGCAAGGACTTTGGTAGCACACCAGACCAGACATCTGTTCGAGTCTCATCTGCGGTCTCAAGTTTTGTGACTGACTCAACATAGTGCTGATACATCGTGGGAATATTAATTACAGAAAAACAAATTCATTATAACTTACCATCATTGGTAGGAAAATAAATAATAAAGTATGAAAAGTTGAAATGGTTGAAAAAACTAGCCTAGGGAAAAAAGGTGCAAATTATACAAACTAAAGCACGAAATAATGCAAAAGCAAAACATTTAACCATTAACTTTCTAACCTTGCTCCCATTAAAGCCACAACTTGACCTGGCTTAGCGAAACCACTAACGCCATATAACAAAAGACGACCTGATTGAACGACGGAAATCCTGAAATCCTTACTTCACATCTGTGACTAGGTAATTTTTAGAAAAGAAAAAATACCGAATATCTTTCCAAGAAAGAGTGACTGGTTCCACAGTATCGAGTACTGCCCCCTCCTTAACAGGAATAACACCATAGCATGATGCTTGCGTCCTCGAGGATATTAAACTAGCTCTTTCATCAGACTGTTCCATTTATGTCTAGCAATCGAAGATGCAACAAATGCAGGACAAGAACAAATACACAGAATATTAAAAGTTAGTTATATGCCTCGTGAAATCCCCACTGCCGTAATTGTCCAAAGTGAACCAATGAATGACAGTAAAAAGAATGGCAACCATGCATCTCATCACGTCTCATTATCTAATCTTATCAATTACTGGCAAATGCAATGTAAACAAACTATAGTGATACAGAAAGAGAACATCTTCAAATGATAATCGATCATAGGAAATAATAAGAAGTACAGAGCAATTTGAATGAGAAACAAAAAAACGCTTAAATACAATTGAATGTAATAGAAGTAAACAGAGAACTATGTTAAAGAAAGCAATAACGAAGTTCTTACCGTGAAGCATAGACATCGAAACAGACAATATGCAAAGTTAGAAGTCGTACAAAATCAGTGAAGAGAGCAAAACAGACAGATAATCCTACACATAAGGAACCACACAATACATGCCAAATCGCACGATATCGAGAAAACATCATGAATGCTGAAATGTTGTTAAATTGTGAGCAAGAATCACTATTATTTTTTTAAAAACTACTTAGTATACTTCCTAATCAAAAATGAAAATGAACATTTCCTCAACGTAGTCTAAAACTAATACTTATTTGATATCGTTTTGAAATTCATTCTTTGACTAGACATTAGGGTTGGGAATTTGGGGAGAAGCAAACATCTAAATCAGTTTTGATCTTAGGTGGTCAAGTATACGATAGATAAACGAATCTTGATTTTTGCAGATTTTATCAAACCTCCGTCCAGTTAATAATCTATATAATGCTAAATATATCTTATAGAAATATATTTCACTTTAATCTTCTATATATTGTTAATAACAGATAATTTGAATTCTATCATTTGTTGAGAATTTTTACATTTTATTATAAAATAATTTTTGCTGAAATGGGTAACCACGAGTGGCGTTTAAAATTAATAATATGTGCAAGCATTGAGAGTGCATATAGCCAATTTGAATGAAAAAATATCCCGACTTGATGACAGTGTAGTACGAGAGAACCTCCATGAAAAACCAATGCACATTTGTTTATTTAAGTTTTATAAACCTTATTCACACTTTAATTTCAATCAATTATGAATAATCTGAGCCCCCAAAGTATTGAAGTGTATATCTAGAAGTCTAATGTACGAACGCTCTTTTTATGAGCACGAAATAAAGTAGCAGATTCATCTGCTAAGGAACCCATGTTTCTAATCATAGGTCTAAGAGGCTTCTGCAAGCGATTTCTGCTACAGATGCAACAGAAACAAAAATGTTCTAACAGGAAATTTTCATTCAGATTCTGAAACTCGCTCAAACACTACTATGTCTGTACTATTTATACTCTTATTCGTAGTGTATGGCCTATTTAGAACTTCAAATCATGAGTGGTATTTAAGAGTGCGTAAAATCTACGTGACAGCATACGAAGAGAAAAATGCGCATGAACAAAACAACACTACCGGTGTCGTACTTCGACATATTTTCCTGAAATCAGGTATAAATGCACAAATTGAAAAATTAAAAGTATATACCCACCTAACACCTACTCCCCATACAAATGCAAACTTGATGTTCGGTTAATTTGAAAAATAGTATTTCTTAAATATGACCATAACCAAAAATCATGGAGTTTATTGCAGTGATATTAGTTGTGATCTAACATAGCTTTTTCAGCTCAAAGAAGGAAAAAAACAAGCTTGCGAAAATTGAATTATCTAGACAGTATGAACAAAGAGAATGACGCAACTGCAACACTTACTTTTCCAGAGATGGATATGATATTGAAAAAAACTGGCAAGAGCTCTGTTTACGGGTTCGTTCAATTTTAATCCAGCAGGATTGTGAGTGAGCCACACCATGACCTATAGAACCAGTTCTACCCATTCTATTTTGACTCAAAAAACACATATTTATTAGTGAACTGACCGCATCTAGATGAGCAACGAAGATATCAACACCATGCCAGAAAATGTTATAAGTTTGATCACAGTTAATAAATAAAAATAATACGTGTCCAGCCAACAAATCTAGGAGAAAAGCGACCCACCAGGAAGACGTTCTGAAATACTCGATACTGTCTAAAAATGACAAACAGTAAAACTCAGAGCTCCCAAGATTAGCTACCTTTTGATCTCGGCATTTGTTAACTAAACATCTTGATTGAAATTTTGTTAAGGACTGCTCGAGATTGGCACATAGTGTTTTATTGAAGGCACAATATAACACAAATATAGGCTGATTCGGCGGAAACGTCTTCATCACAGCTCGAGAAATCCATGTCCATCGTGCGACCCATTCAATCGAAACGCGATTGTTTTTAAAATGGTGAGTGAGATCTTTATCTGACTGAATGAATCGCATAATTTACATAGATTATTTAAGTTCTGAAGAAGAGTAAACGTTACTTTGTAATTATGCTGTATTGTGTCTTCAAGAAAATACTATGTACAGATCTCGAATATTGCTTAAGATTACAATCAAGTGAAAATCATATTTAAGAAAACACCACCAGTCTGTCATTTTGCGGCATGATTGAACACATTTTGCAAATAATAGATTATTATAAATCGACCTATTATTACCCTAACTTAATACTAGTTCCATTTTTTATAACTTCATTATTTGAATTTTCTAGTGTTCAACTTTTAGCAGAAAATGAACACTTTCAGAAATTATTGCGGAACACAAGCCCTGACACTTTACTAACCATTTCTTGTCCAGATGAGACTTTGCTAGAAAATCTGTGTGAAGCCAAATCACCATAATGTGTTTCTTAAATTTGGCTAGAACAATGCTCTTCACAGACCAGCCCAATCACGGTTTAAGTCCTTATTTTCTCTCTGTTTATAATTATATGAATGTGCTTGTTCTACATCTAAATATTGCACGAATCTCCTTACTGATGTGTTAATACTTTATAAAAATTGTATATTTATCTGAACTGCACAAAGGAAACACGTATAGTTAAGAAGTTAATCGAAAACATGTGTATTATGTGATTCAAGCCCGGAAGTGAGATTGCAAATTACGATGTTGTTTTTGTTCCCTGTAGATCAATTCTATAAGTAATTTAGGTTCACGCAGTAAAAACATGGTAGGACAAAACATGAAAAATATTTGTGAGAATTGCAATGAGAGTTAGCAACGAAATATGAAGTAGACTTTAATCTTTCTACTGAAACTGAATTGATAATTCTATAACACAGATGATGCTTCTGAGTAGTTGCAATGTGGGTTAAACGAGTTAGAAACTACATTATACAAAAATATGATGTAGTTCGCAATACGAGCATAGGGCAGAAGTTTGCGCATTCGGCTTGAACCTGATATCTTGTTGATTAAAGCAGTCCTATACAATCACTAAAAATGAGAAATCTATATCTAGTTAATGCTGCTTATATTTTTAGATTATTTCTGTACCAATCCACCGACTACAGAGAAACCGCGTTTTGTGTGGACACAGGCTTTCGCTGGAGCACTATCGCACATACAATCCTTACGCTTTGTCTCCTCTAATGATCGTAAATAATTATATTAATTGCTCAGAAATTCCTTTTACTTCAGTAGAATCCCCATTATAATATCCACAATTTCAACTATGACCAATAGTCGTTCCTTATTCTAATCTCTATGATGCCCAATACATGTATGTCTAATTCATGAGAAAACCATTTAAGAAAAAAATTTAACCGTCTTCTACAGAATTCTCACTCGGTCCTCATGGAAGTGTCAACAACATGGGTTCTCTGTATAGGGAAATTAATTTTAAAAAATAGTTGTTGACTTTGAACAATAAGGGCACGTAAGCAGCCACTAGAGATGTATTATGTTGGCCCAATAACTTCTATTGCTTAGCACGTCAACCAAATTTTCCATTTTTCAAAAGATCTGCGCATTGCTATCCGAAGTACAACAAGTGTGTTGCATCTTATTAGTGAATTACATAATTACAATGATGCTTTTAACATTAGATAATAGCTTACGCCAATAAATCCTATGATTTGAAGCGGTGAAGCACAATATCGGACAACAGATTAGTACAGATGATTTAAACAAACATTTACGATTTATAATCACCTAAGATATTGAGCTCTTCTTGATATCACCTGACAAACAACAGGACAGAAAAACTCCGTCAACATTTATGTTCTGAATTGATACTTATAGGAGACGAAGCAAGACAATTCGTAATAGGTACCAGGACGAGTCAACTCTTACACGATCATACATTAATCTAATACATTACAGCTTAAACATTTATGTCATCAATACATTAATTAAGTTCTAGTTAATTGTGAGCCTTCTGCGCCTCTAATTTCAATCTAAGAGACTCCGGCATAGTCGGAGGTGGAGGGCGTGGTAGGTGTAGCGCTACCTTCACCGAATCATAAATGAACCATTGAGCAGCCGTTAATGTTCCGATCATGATTATTCGAGGAAACAGGCCTTTCCACAAGCCTACAAAGCCCAGCTTCTTGATAATGCCTCCTATTCCTGAACCAGCATCTTGGTTGAGCTTTGATACTACAGTGTCTGCAGGATGAGAAACGACAGCGCAAAACACACCTAAATTCTTAATTTTGAAATAAATTTTTTAACTTTAAGAGAATGCATCAACTAACCGGCTATATAACCGGCTATAAAAGTAACAACAAGCTGCTCAGGCTTAGAGCATTCAGAGCGTGGTTTGGGAACCACGTGCTTATACAGCAGCTCTACAGTACGTTCAAAACAAGCAAACTTCATCATTGTGTATGGTATTTGACGTAGCCAAAGGGGCACAATACCCTGAAACTCCTCCAATAATTTAATATTCTTTTTAAAACTTAATAATACTTACCTTGTAAAACCCCATTATACCTTCAGCCTTGTAAATCATAGGGGCACATCCTCGAAGAGTAGGAGGCGCATCAGGTGAAGTTTGAACGCGAACCTTGGTAGCTTCCATAGGAGCAAGTAAAATATCAGCAAAAAATTCAGCCGACGCAGAAGCCGCCAAGTACAAGGAGGTGCGGTACAGATAAGCGTTTTCCTAACCAAGGCACGGTTACCAAATAATTATCAAGATAGTCGCAAATGTGCTCGTGAAGACTCACAGGCCCAAGAAGCTCCGAATACACGTTCTTGAAAATTTCATAAAAACCAAATTTACCAAAGCCCTGTAGTGAATATCCAACTAAAGTAGGTGCCCATCCTTTCACCAATGCACGGCCTCCCTCTTCTGCGACAGTGGTCCGGAAACCAGTAATGATATTCTTGTATTTCTCAGGATTCACCTGTAAACAAAAACAAAAGATCTGAGGAAAAAAATAAGGTGTAGTTCCAGATTAACCAGTGTAACAGATTAAATATTTTGTAAAGGGAAAAGTAGAAAATTTTTTAATGCGACTGAAGCGAATGAATAAAAATTGTGACAACCTATTTCCTGATGCATGCAGACAGTTTCTGCTCAAATATTGAGTTTGCACTAATAACAAAATAGTATGTACAAGCAAAAATTTACATTTATTAATCCAGATATGACGAGACGTTTCACTTCATCTTGACATAGAAACGCATCGAGATACGATCTAATGTAGCAATGCATTGCTTATCATTTCTCTACCTCATGCAATTTCAAACCGTCATCTTCAAGAATTTCATCCAAACATGATCCTTCAAAGACCGATGCAGGAGCATTTTCCCAACTGAGTGAAAACTTACCAACCACTTCTTTATAAAACAAGCTGAATGTCATTTTAGTACAATGAGACGCATAATAATAAAAACGTTTTTTAAATCTAAAAATTGGATTTCAGGTCTAGAGAAAATGAACTAATCAACAACTGTAAAAAGCAATATTTGTCCGTCTATATAAAAAAACGCAGTACAATAGCAACTCTGCATTTGCTTAAAAAAACACAATACTAAGAGTCACTGATGAGCTTATATTTAAACTATAATGAAAAAGTATAATTTATAACACAGTAACTAAAGAAAAGTTCGATACCTGAATACGGCATTTCACGAGGTCAAGCGGGACAATAGCAGTGTGCGTAGTACCACAAGATAGAACCCCTCCAAAAGCACAGAGCCCATAATACTTCAATGAACCAAACTCCACCTCATCTGCTAAAAATACGACAGTAACAACGCTCAAAAGAAAAAAACAGCACCAAAAACAAACCTGTCACTGTAGAAACAGTAGTAGTGGCTACAGCCACAGCAATTTGTATAACGGCGGAAGAACCACCGTAAGACAACCACTCCAAAACTCCATCAACCAATTGAGTAATTCCCCATAGATAAAAAATAACCCATGTTGCTATGACAACCACACATCCTAAGATCCCTCCACGATACAAGGGGACTCCCGCACGAACAAAATGAGGCACAATCTTCTCTTGAGTTTCAGAAGTCATTCTTAATTAGTCTCCAACTTACTAGCATTCGAAATATATTCACAAGGTCCTGATGGATTGCATAGGCGCGATGCCACGTATCTTCATAACGCAAACGACACTTTTCACTACCCTGCTTCTCTGTCCTCTGCCCTAGCCTTAGTCTAACACGAGTGAATAACGAAATAGAGGAACAAATTTCAAACAGATGCTATATTTATTGTTAAGCATGGAACAAATTAGCAACTCTCGGAGGTTTGTCAAAGTGTAGTAATAGTAGAAAATAATTTAATTACATGCTCTTTTGAATTATCTTTCAAAAAGACCGACTTAATAATAATCTTATTTAAGATCGCCGTTCTTAAAATTTAAAATGCTTTGCCTTACGCAGCTAGTATTATTACGATGCGTAAAAAAATAAGGATCGTACTACTAAGAATATCCAAAACAATCATCACAATATATTAACATCTAACACGACTTTTTGAAATGTCTCTCCTAGATAATTCCCCATAAGTTTGAAAATGGATCGAACACAAAAGCATGTTATCCATAAACATGTACTTTTCTTATCACACTTATACAATAGGAAGGAAACTTACGTTCTGTCAATTTCCTATCTAAACAATTTGCGGTTCTGAATGGAAATGAGAACGGATTTGCTTTGGCGGATTCAGATAGTTGGTCGACCAGTCGCATTACACCTATGAAATTGTCACATTAATTACAATTTCTAATTATGACTAAATTAAGTACTCGACTTTATGGTATATGGAATTTCAAATAATATCGCAATGGTGCATGATTCAAATAACTGACCAGCGACTAGATTCTGTACAGAATTTCTCTGTCACTACGGCATAAACTAGCGATTTTCACGAGGAATGCAGAAAGTAAATAGAAAATACGATGACTACGAGACTACTGTTAGGCAGTAAATACTTGTCAATGATCTACTATGTAAAATCAGCAAAAACTAAAGTATTCAAGCGATACTCTAACACATCATGAAACCATCGACAAAAAACGTTGTATGATAGGAACTGTTAAACAGCTGTCAACATGTAAAACTCGTACACATCAATCGCCCACTCAAAGTCGAGATAGTAATGCTTGGTGCTTGCTTACAATACAATGATCTCCTAATCAACTAAGCAAATGTGATTTCAATAGCTTAATCAGTTATAACGACGCCATTTAGGCAAGCAAGGAAAGGCTTACGTAAAACGTCAATACGACACGATTTCCAATTCATTCATTCTTTACCTCCTTTTAATGAGATTTTTGCGATTTTTCAGTAGTCTTGGAGCGTAAATGATGAAAAAAGCAAATTATACATAAAATCCTGATGCCTTTATTTAAAACATGGCAAAATCGAAGTTGAATGAGCGAGATAACTCTACGCAAACACCTAGACGTATGCGAACGATAATCAATAATGTGTATCACAGAACAATTGTTAGGCGCTTAAATATGAAATCAACATTTTAGTTAGTTTTCTTGTCTAATTGTGGAACATTTCTTTGTAACTATAACGATAAATAATCAATGTTCCAAGTTAAGCAATATTGAAGTATGCAGTTGCTACTCATATTAAATTAAAATGAAGTGTATTAATATTACTTAATTTCAATAATTTAACAAGAGAACAATTACAGAACTTTCACTGGAAGAACAGTGAGTAGATTCTTAAGAAAGAACTAATATGACGGATAAATCAATATGATTTCATAGTAGTCTAGCGTTATAAAAATTGAGCAAAAATGAATTTCAGTGGAAACAACGTAGGCCACGGCACAATATTTTTAATATTGAATATATATATGAAAGGTAACAGGATATTCATAACTATTTCAGTTTGTTTAAAGGACATAACACTTGCGTCTAGACATTAGTACAATAGACAATCTTTCGGATTAGTGAACAGCACTGATGGACGAGAGCATCCTTTGACTAACAATGCATTCCTTTTGAAAGCTAGATTTTGTCTTAACAGTTGGCAAGGTAGGATAGACTTCAACACGGTCCAATCCATTCCAACAGCAAGTTATCCTGCATATCAAACTCAAACGGCTGAAATCTGTGCTGTTAAGTAGGAAATATTCGTTTTCAGAATTTGTTACATTTAATTGGATATTTTCAATGATAAGCTGTCTCTATGTATGAATAAGTGTAGTGATTGCTTGGCTATTCTATTCGTTCTTGTGTAGGTCGACGTTACTGCGACGTTCGCCTCCCATTCTAACAAATTTTCCATCTATGATCGAATTTTAAGGTCCAGACAAACTAGATTTTTTCCCTTGGTTGATATAATAGGATTCGCTCTGTTATGTAATACTGGAAGTCAAATTTTTCTATCTGTAAAGTGTGTAGTTATTCATCATCTGCTATCTCCCTCTCAGTGCTTCACTGCGTGAAAGTATGGCTGATGAAGAGCTTAAAAAGGTAAACTTGAGACTTTTTTTTCTGCAATTTGCAAATTTATAGGTCTTGTAATTGGTATGAACAAAATTTTTTCTCAAAAATTTGTAGGCCTTTCAAGATCTTCAGTTCAAAACTAACGAAAATCGTACATTGATAGCTCAGGGAGAACTGGCGAAAAAAGTGAACACGCAGGTATTATTTAGACAGTTAATTTCGTTATTATGGTTTTACAACTCTTAGTATTTGACATCACAAAGCTTTTTAAGTCGTTGTATCTGTCCAACAACAAACCTGGATCGATCTCTTTTAGATCTAGTAATTGTTCATTAAGGAGACGATTTGAATAATGTAGATAGAGTTTGCAATTTGCTATTCAAAACTTGACCTCGATTGTTTAACTTTGCAACGTTTTCTAATTTTAATTGGTTTTTCATTTCATCCACTTGTATTTTGCAATATATGTGGATCATATTTTATGATATTTCAAATCCCACTTCTTTTGTACTCATGTTTGTTTTGTAGAAACAACGACGGTCAGAGCTTTCTGCAATAAGCATATCTGAAGTGCCTGATGGACATTCAGTATATCGAAGTATTGGTCGCATGTTTCTTTTAACCACAAAAGAAGCAGAAATTGAACGTCATAATAGAGAAGCCCTCGGTTTCAAGTGAGTTTTCTTTTCTGTACCACGCAATCACCAGGCAATAAGCATGGAGCTCAGCAGTGACGAATCATGCTGCTC
>KN716216.1:66902-106792 GCA_000816705.1 Dictyocaulus viviparus | reverse complement strand
TCGGTTATATCATATGAAACTCATAGCAAAGAGGCTTTACTCATACTTTTTATTCCTTTAAATATCTTATTACTGACTCTTGAGTAATATAAAGAGTAATATGGGTATTCTGTAAGTTCTTTACTTCGTTTGCGAAAGAGAGCATAGAAAAATGAAGCAAATTTCTGTTTGTGAGCTTCTGATCACAATTACCATGCAGTGCTGCAGTTTTTATGGCAATACACCTTATAATAAGGAAATACTACATCAGAGAAGTACCTATATCGACTCGGGTTCGGTAGCCATGGAGGCTGTAGAAAGACTTTGAGAAAGCCTATAGCATGACTATTCTGTATAAAGTTGGTAAAAGAGATGCTCGAAATCGCCTTCAGGTTTAGTCGCCAATGAGGTCTGTAAACTATCAATTTTGTGCAGCTGCGCATAACACGTATTAAGTGTTTGTTATAAAGATTATACTGCAATAATATACATAATATTTACTGACTCCTTTCCATTCGTATAGGCAATGTTCAAAAGGAAGTGAAATTTAAACTCGATTTTTGATAGACCTATGATGCTATCGAAATCAAATTAGGATAACTCTCTAATAGGAGGAATAAAATTATAGGTTTGTGTGAGACGTTTCAGTTATCCCAACAATAGAAACGATCCCAATGATTGCAGCTGAGTCGGGATTGTAATGATTAAATCTATATATTCGTTGATAATTGACTCATACCGATATCAAGCATTTGGAGCTTTTTATTCTTAACTTATCAAATAATTACGTTGCCTACCGTTCCACTAGGAACATCATTCTGATCACTATCGCGTCAACCTCAATTTGTTAACATATAGCACCAATAGCAGTAGATTTCGGTGATGTGTACGGAAATTCATGATCTCGAGGTAGGCTGATAGAGTTAGAAGCGTTCACAAGGTACATATCACCAGTTGCTGTCCAAGACTTGAATATGTGACATTTTGGTATTGATATTGGATTACAGTGGAAATAAGGGTAATGACGTTTGGCCTCCAAATAGGACTGAAACAAATAAGTTTTTTCATCACTAATTATATTGACTTAATCGTAAGTTTCGAAACGTCAAGCGGTACTTGAATCCGCATCTGCAGATGTCCGGTCTGTAGTGCTACCGATTTCACTTCCGAGGCCGTTACTCTGCATCATTCAAATTTTGCATTTATGTAGAGCATTTACTTATAGCATTATGTCGGATATTATAAAGGATGCTTTTAATGTTTTGGAGAAAAATTCTCTTTGAATCTGGTGTGTAATTTTTAATTGTGGATGCTTCGTTATCTACGCCTTGATGGCGTACACATTGATAAGAAGCGATGCGGCGCAAGATAAACACTTTTTCATTCTGTTTAAAAGTGTAGGTTATGCTGAGGAGAAGTAAGTTAATGAGACTTTATGAGTTGTAATGGCAATTCTAAGAGTCCTTTGTACATGACTGCGTATCGGTGCTATTAGTCCCTTTTGGCCAGTACATTAGTCCAGTATACTGCCTTTGCTTTGAAGTCGATGAATGATTCGGCTGAAAATCTGCATACTAAACCTCCGGGCATATGTATTTGATCTTTTTCCGTGTTGCAGAAGCTTTTTGCATAAGACCAATCTCATATCCTTCTATCATCTTTGCGTGATCCGAATTGCTCGTTATAAGTAGCTCTGTTACATTTATCAGGGCTTGTATAACCTGCTAATGTAAGGGACCGCATACTCATTGTATTTCTTCTAATATCTATCATTATTTATGCTATTTTTGAGTTTGAATGGTTTGATGCTCCTAGTCTCTTGCACAGGGTTATTTGTTCATCTGTTTATTTTTTTTTACTAACTCGACCGTTTCATTGTGTTGAACATTTGTCTTCTTTGTTTGTTCCATTTTGATATTTTACTTTTGATTCCGTCTATAGTTGTGAGATACTCATAGGTTGCAAATAAGAAAAGATCGCGTAATAAACAATAACGAGTGGTCAAATCTAATGCATCAGAATTAATGTTGTGAGAAATGATAACTAATGAAATGTAATGGATCGAGCGTGTGCTGTAAAAGAGATGAATAGGATAACGAAGAAGTATTTGTATAGGCATATTGGCCTGAATATTTCCTAGCTAGCTGTCCCATAAATAAATGTCAGTGAAGAGCTTAGAACAACTATTTATGCCGGCTGCGAATCAAGAAGTTGTGTAGACTATAATGAATAATTGTTGCTGAATACCAGATGTAATGTAGAAATGTATAATGTTAAAACATTACAGTAATGTAGAGGATAGGGACGTCCCGGAAGGACAGTCCCTCGATGGGTTTTGTTTGCTTGTTGTCTGTTTATAGAGAATGTGTTGTCACTCTGTTTTGTTCTGGTTTTTAGAGGGTTTGGTTGTAGTCGGCGCTGTTCTCTTTTCAACTGTGAAGATTGTTGACGTTTTCGTGGGCTATTCTTCGTCTTCTCTTGCACTTTTTTTGGAGTTTATGGCTCGTTGGGGCAAATCGGGATGTGATATCCGAATTTCGTGAATATTCGATACGATCCTCCTCTGCAGCGGTATATTTTGTGCTGGTTTGATTTGCAGTTTTTGTCGGTGGCTCCAGATCATTGCTAGATTTCCGGGCTTTTTGCACTAAAAGCATGGATATATTATGCTTGTAAATATTATCTTCTGGGTTGTATAAGGTTGTTTATTATGCGAACTCTTATGTTCTCTTTCCTACTTGCACTTTTAATTGAAATTCTCTGCTTTTCTCAGTGTCCTTTAGTATGTATTTTTTTTTGTTTTTTTTTTCTGTGATGTTCCGTTACTCTATTGGACGAGTCTTGAGAGGTCCTTTGTGAATTTTATTAATACCAGTTTTTGTATAATTACATTTTCAGCACCCGTAAATAATTGGTGCTGTAATCAGTTCGTTGAATAGAACTTTGCGTTCTTAGATGAATGATGTCGTACCTGGGTGATCGTAGATTGAGTTCGTGAGTAGATCCAATGCACCAGTATTTGTGTTGGTTGTTGGTGGTTGTTGCCTCTCGTACTTTGCCGTGCTACGCTGGTCTTCTTATACTTCTGTCAATTTGAGGGTGTGTTTTGCGGATGTAGTATCGGCTTTCTGATTTGGGAATACCTCAACATGGGCTTTATTTTAAACTAAGATAAGAATCTTTAAACCTTATATCACCAACTATAAACAGTTAAAACATTTACCAACATTATATCAAGAAACAAAATACGGAGTTAGGATTGACTGTCAGCCAATAGTATACTACGTGAAAATTAAGTCTGTAAAAAGCAAGGAGGAAAGAGACTGAGGCTGCACTGAACAGAGCAAACGTTCCTTCTATGTACGTGATGGGAAGAGAACCTGCTGCAATGATAAGGTTTACAATATGAATGTAGTTGTGCAGGAACTTCGGGCAGCTTGTTAGTCCAAAAGGTCAATGACACTACAAGCTATTTGTATTTGGTTGATGACAGTTCACCGGATCATAATTGTTAGCGGATTAGTTAAATTATATGTATAACATAAGTTAAAATAGTAAGTAGTCACTGCAAGAACTGACTTGCATTTAACTTTGATTTAAATAACAATAGTTATGTTCCTCTTTACCAAGCAGTTGTTCCGTTCTTACGATTCTTTATTCATGAATGTCGTTAATGCTCTGAGATTTGTTTTTAAAGCCATGACAATTCAAGCGATGTTGATCTTCCTTATTATCGCCTCAAAACTAGTAGATCACCATTCGAATGAAGTATTCAACGGAACAGCTGCTATAATAGGGCATTGAAGGAGAAAGAATGGCCAAATAACACTAGCCATGAGTAAACACAAGTAAAAACCTCGTGTAAATTTATTGAAAAAAGATATTTGATAGGTGTTTTTATATTATTCATTCTATTTGGTAAAGCTGATCACTCCAATGATTTTTTTCTAACACCATTGACGTTAAGTTGTTGCTTATTAGACGGACGTGAATATTTCGACTCATATTGATAGTTAAATTTCTAGCCAGGGTTCAATAAATGAGTTGTGTAGTTAATAATCCAACAAGAAATTGATGATTCCTATCCATTGCAAATTTATGGCGTGAAAATTTAACCTCATCCTGACTTCTTGGGATCGTCGTGCGTCTGCACGAATGATTAAAATTGTCTCATATATGACAAAAAAGAACACGTTGAATGATGAAATGATGAAAAGACACAGAGATCGAGTATTGATCGAATTATTGAAATCGAATTGATTTACTTTTAATTGTAGGAATTCAGATACATACGTGTTATCGTTATGAAAATCGTACGCTTTTAACATGCTCAAAGCTGTGAGGTTAAGAGAAATCCGATTGTGGAATTTTATTCATTTCTTCATTCAATGTATACTCAATTGTTCCTCAGTGCCTATCAATTTAGTACATACGTGATACTATGTGTAGAATTTATTATAATGTAATATTGTATTGCTTTCATATTGCATTTGTTCGAATATTCTTATAAGATGTTGGAACAAATGTTTTTTTTCTTGCAGCTGTTTGTGCTGAGAGTAGTTTTAATATTAGAATGTATTATTGATTGAAAAGATGGCATCATATGATCTACTATTAGAACGTGTCGGCTCACAGAAACATTTACTCAGATTTTGGAATGAACTATCTGAATGTGAAAAAGAGTTATTGGCTCAACAAGTAAGTTTTCGAAACGAATTGTATATTTATAAGTACTAGCTGCTATGGTTCTTAACGATTTCATTCATTCATTTTGCTAGTTGTTTCTGATTGCACTTCTACCGATCTACTATAAGAAAATTGAGATGTTTCATTTACAGATCAATTCTATAGATTTTCGTTCTTTTCGAGAAATCTATGAGAATTCGGCTAATTTACATACAGTGTGCCCTGACAATCTCACACCTGTACTGGATAGTCATCACATTGTATTTAAAGATTTATGTGAAAAAGAGAAACAGTATTATTGGATGAAAGGTATCTTTATTATGGTAATAACACCAAAGCTACTGCTATTCATCATCTGATATCTTTTTAGGACTGTCAGCTATTTCTAGAGGTGAAGTAGCCGTAATTCTGTTGGCAGGAGGACAATCCAGTCGCCTTGGATCATCAGCTCCAAAAGGTTATTTACTGTTTCCGTGACTTTTCGTAGCGTACGACAGTTCCGCATTCTAGTTAAATCGTATTTTTAGAGAGCTTTTTTTGTTAGATGGTTTCAGAATGTAGGTAGCTTTATTGCATAAATAGTAATATCCATCGGCGAGATATAAGTTGGTGAATATTTCCCCTATAATCGTTATGAAATTCTTGAAGTTTTTTCTTGAAAAAAATGTACCAAATTTCTGTGCATCTTCGAAGCAACACTGTTTCCTAAACATACAATAGAATGTAAGTCGATCGATTAAAGTTGTTTTGTTACATAATTCAAGAAGTCTAAACTAAAATTTGAGCAGAGACAGTAAAACATTTAGCGGAAAAGGAATTAGTATCGCATAATAAAAAGTATATTGTAATAAAAAAATAATTCATATTGATCTGAAACGAAATAAAGTAGGCTAGGCTATATAGATAATAAATATCTTTTTTCTCTTTAAATAAGAGCTAAAAAGCTTAGTATTTCTTTCGGATATAAAGTACTCCGCTTTTTAGATTCATAGAACCATCTGAATGTAACTTAGATGACAGTATGATAATAGTGTATATTCTGTGTATCAGCAGACAAAAAGCTTCCACAAATTCTCATAACTTTGAACTGATTGAAAAGTTTAATCTGATTAAACTTAATTGCAGTTGCTACGCTTCATTAAGATATTTTTGTTCATATTTTAAGAATAATCTCGATGTTGTGGTATTACTACGAGCTAGCCTGATGCAATGAGTTCTTCTTGCTCTAGGAATTCGTTGAGCATCATAATTGAAAGCTTAACGTGTACGGCTGCGTCTCTGATCCTTGATCGTAGACGTAGGTTCGAATTTTGTATTCCCTTTATCACTTGCGTGATACGAGAAACGCTAAGTATCACCCTATTAATGGAGTGTTGTATTGCGCTCATTAATCACTCATTATGCTTCCGTAATGTACAAGTTTCGGAGGCATACAGTAAGCCAGGAAGAACCGTTGTTTCAAAAAGGTGGGCTTGAAGCTTTGTCTACGTCTTTGAGGCTCATGTATGTTCCACCAAGCCGCTCGTTTCCTTCTACTGAGCGCCGCCGCTATGTCGTTTATCACATTGATCTCACGAACTAGGTGGACATAGCTTAAACATTCCGAATTATTTTTGTTGAGCGTAAATAGGGCGTCAAAAACGTGAAAATGTTTCATAAACATCATCTTTTTGATGTTTAACTCAAGTTCGATCACTCAAAAGCACTGTCGATGTCGGGCAACATTTATTTGTTTAACATATCGTCACAATCATTGGATCACACTATCGTCTTGTTTGCGCCAGATTCTTTTTTGTACAAAGGGAGTAGAAAACTGCAATTTTTAGATTATAGAATTCCTGTCATAAAAGTGAACACCGGAAATTCCAACAATGCTAAGATTATCAAAATATACTAATTTATGTCCAGATATTTGAAGATTTGAAGAGAAGAGACAAAGGCTGTTTTTAGAGAAAGAGCAGTGTAATGAAAAAATTTACGGTGAAACGAATATCCGCTGCGTTAGATGAGGGAAGTTCCATTGCAGTATTATTTCGGAATGTTTTGTGCTCCCATGAGAGTAATCTATTGAACTTATCTACCTGGATTTTCTTTTTGAGTTACACCTTCTTCTTTTTCTGTGTGAACAGATAGTGCCATGTTGTTGCTCCGTAGGTTCTTTCCTCCGACATCTGTTATGCTACTTTATCCGTGAAATATTACTCAGCATTTTGACAACGCAATATTAAACCAGTTTATCTAAAAAACTTACTGTCATCTTCTTCCGTACACTGGCTTCGCCCTTCACATACTATCTGTCTATTGAAATACGAAGTTTCAGGTAAATACAAAACTACCAAAAAGATTTTTACGACATTTCTGTCGCCAAATTTCCCTGTTGTCTGACGTCTTTTAAGGGCTTTACACGAATGGCTGTCAACAGGATTGGTGAACTTTAGAATAAGAACAAACGTGTATGCAAGCATTGTATTTAGGCGAGCTTATCACAGTGAATCATATCCAAAAACACGATACTGATATACAACAAAAGAAGAAATGAAAATTTTTTAAATCTTCGCTAACCTCAATAAAAGCTTGAAATATTGTTTATATTGAGGACCATAGAAAGCTGATATAATATGCTTTACTACATTAGACATAATCGTTGACGAAGAGGAGTTTAACGAGGAGATATTGTTTCAGAGTACCTATTCACAGCTTATTTGAGAAAATCATGGAAAAACTAGAATAGGATGTTGCGGAAATGAAAGTTAACAATGGTAAATTACACCATGAACGTTTCGCTTAACCCATGCAGCCATCAATCAAGTGATTCGAAACAAACGCTGGCCAACCTTGAGAATACTTTCAAAGAGATTGATTTTCAATCAAACCTTAAGGACACGGTGTTCATGAAGCACGCCCAACACGCATCCTTCCGAGGTCGGTAAATTAGTAACAGAGAAACATGGGTATGATAAACAGGTTGATAAAGAATGAAAAACTTAAGTCACTGTATAGACCATATTCGCAATCAATCACCTCAACGACATTACGTTGAACACTGATGCGTAGATCCACCCCACAGTAATAAGGATTGATCAACGCCAAACTGAAAACAGCCTCTTTTTTAAGAATGGTTTGTAGTATTTCTCCGAATGGTTTGCTATTTATATGGAAATTCTTTTGTTTGACCATGTACATATAAAGTGTATTCTTATTTCTTACAGAAGGCTCTTTTTTAACTTACAATTAATTTTCTAATTTTAAAAAAATGGCACAATGAGTATTGATTGAAGGAGCAATATTCTTACGAGCAATGTGATTTATGTATAAATTATGCTATTAAAAGTTTTTTCACATGAAACAATATATGATGGAAGGATGTTAGTTGATCCGTAGGTGCTAGTTCGACTCCCGCTTGAGGTTCCTAGTTTTGCGGAAAACTCAGCGTCATTAGTGGTGTGACCGAATGGATGTGCTGTAGAGAAAACAATATGATGATTTTCCTTCTGTATTAGCAATTCCACCATTATACATCTTCTTCGAAATTGTCTGTGTGAAATTCAGAATGGAATCTATAGTTGTAGCTCGCTCACTCTAGCGTTTAGTCTCCAAACACATTGATATAAATCCTATAATTTGATGAGGATACGCTCTGATTCCGTTTCAGTTGGCTCCATATGTTGCGTAGTGATTAGAAGAGCTGAGTTGTATGCACTAATCGTTATCCCCATTCTTTCTACACCATACAAACATAAATTTTCTTAATTTTCTAATTGTATTCATTATAATTTTCCAAGAGGCGGAAGAGTTTTGTCTATTCTGATATCAGTGTTCTCTTACGAATGTTATAAAATTGATGTTGATCACTCTACTATAGTGTATCTCGAAAAAAACAATATAACACAAATGTTACATACATGAAGTAATCAAAGCAATTCCACTTTGTTAAGGATTTAACGGAAGCGATTTCGCCGCAACCCTATCCTATGCCTGTGTTGTGTTGTGTTTTTCAATAAACACTCTATATAAAGCATACTTATTACTCAGGACTGACGAAATCAAGGTTTCTGCTGAACGGATTCTGAAGTTGGAATGCTGCCAATTTTGTAATTGCAAAGATACTTCCTCATTTGCAGAGCGGTGACAGTTTGACAACTGAATAAATGGCTCATAGTATGAAAGTCAAAAAATTGACATGCTTGCTATCTATCACGTGGCTCAGCCAACAATTCATTTATACCCAGCCAACAAAGCTACCCCCTCTGGCTAGTTTTTCATAAAATTAAGTGAAATGAATGTTGATTAATTCATAGTGTTCTCATGTTCCTCAGTCGAATAGAACACTCTTTGCTTCTCTAGCACGCGATATATTTGTTCCTCTCTACTTATATTTGTTCGAGTCAATCTATAGCAAGCAAAATTCAAATGATAAGAGCTACTGGAAAATCACATTGTTAATAATTATTTAGCCGTAAGGACAGAGATTTAGGTCAAAGGTCTATTAGTAAAGGCTTAAAATAATTCGTGTAACACGCTTAAACTATTTCAATAATTCTATTTATTTGCTATTTTTTCCTCAGCAATCTAGGAATTCTTAAGGCACAATTCCTCTTGGTCTCAATGTTGCACCATGTGACTCGCTTCTGGGAATTCAAGCGTCTAAAATTGCTCTTCTAGAAAAGCTAGCCACTATGGAATTTCCACAAAACAAAGAAACGACAAAAATTCAATGGTTAGTGGTATGAATAATACATTTTCTAGCAATTTTCCTAATTTGTGTCAAACTGTTGTGCTTTCGAACACATTGTTTCCCACTTTTCATTTTCATTGTACATGCGTGCACCATGTGAAGGCAATTCTTATTCTAATGTATTTAAGAAGTAATTTCAAATTCACGTTCGAATTAACGCTTGCATTTAGGCTTGTGATGACATCACAGTCAACAGATCAAGCTACGCGACGTCATCTTGAAGAAGTAGTGCCAGCTGCCGGCTTAACATTCGAACAAATAACTATATTTTCTCAAGCTGAAATACCTGCATTTGATAATGAAGGCAATATGCTACTTTCTAATAAGCACACAATAGTCACTGCACCAAGTATGTCGTATTCATTTTAATTATTTTCTAAGTATCATATGTTTGAGTAATTGTTTCTACCGTGTAAGGAGTACGACTTCTGAGTATTTCGGCTATGCTCCGCAAAATATTGAAGCATCATAAATGTTTAACGTTGACTGGTACTGATGTCTTTCACTAGAGGTTAACTAACCTTGCAGACGAGCGTTGGTGTTATTTCCCGCAGTTCTCAAGTGTTCTATTATAAACATGTTTGTTCTGGCATCGATAGTTTTTATTCTTGCAATTGACCTCGCTGACCGACTCTATCGTGGCCGAATACTGTAGCTGACACTTAGTGTATTTCAAAAGCACACAATCTTGACATAAATTAACGAAGCTTTTTTCGATTATTCAGAAAAGTTTAGCGTATTGATTTTCACGTTTTCTTGTTTCTTATTTAAATCAGCCGTATATTCAGATGGAAATGGTGGTCTCTATTCTGCACTAGCGACATATTTACCAATAATGAAATCTCGTGGAGTGAAATATTTCCATGTGTACTGTGTTGACAATATCCTCTGCAAAGTTGCTGATCCACACTTTATTGGCTTCTTCATTGAAAAACAAGCAGATGTTGCAACAAAGGTGAGTTCATTTCGATTTTCCGAAGAAATACTTTTTTCTACAATTTCCACTTTCCACTTCTTCTCATTGTCTCTGAAATCATACTTCTCTCCTCCCTCTTCGGTGGAGATCGCACGAAAAGCACAACAATAGCGGTTGGCTTTGTACTTTTCTACTACACTGCATTCATTTTTGGAAAGTTCAACATTAGAATAACTGTAAAGGATGTTGACTATCATGCACTCGATCTTTTTGGAATAGTTTTCTATTGAATGATGAAAGAATGGATTTGGTTGAATCGTTCTTAAGTACGAAAATGATCTAAATTATCAGGATTACAATGTTGCTTTCCGATTGGTAATCTAGGAAACTGAACCATTCTTATGAGAGTATAAAAGTTCATGAGCACTCGTTGATTTTATAACTCAGATATTTTTTCATACTATTATTTGTATAAATTGAATGAAAGTTAAAATATTCATATGAAAAGTGGTTCTTTCTTCTCGGCGATTTAATTCTCCTCAGTTCGATCCTTAACTCTTTCCATAGTTTCTCGTTTTTCCCGCTATACTTTTCTGTATATTATTGCTTATTTGTTTGTGTCTCTACAAAGTGCATGGCTATGTCCATGATTGAGTATCAATGCAAGGTGGCAAACGCAACAACGGCGGTTTGCGTTTTGTATGACTGTTGAAGGGATTAGCGCGAAACCTTTACGTGAACACTTTGCTATCAGGAACGATATTGGTTAGGTCACCTTACCGCTTCTTATGTTCCTCTTACGTAAGAACATACTGTTGACAACGTACTGTAACATCTGCCTGCGACCATATTATATTTCGAACCCTTGAACTTGGCAGTAATGATCGCGTCAAGAGGGTTTCTAATATTACTCTTGTCCTTGATTTGCTCTAATCAATAAATACTACCGATGAGATTCAACATGTAATTTTTTCTTGATATTCAGCTTAATCGATTTTTTAAACAAACTGCTTTGTTTTTCTACTCTTATCATCGATTAATATGATTTATGCCTTTTCTTTAGAGCTAGAAAAAGAAATGACAATAAATTTTTCTGAAAAATAATAATAATCAAGAAATAATAATCAAAGAATGGATGGCTCACGAATGACTGAATTGGGAAATTTCACTTCCCTTTATCGTGTGCTTTGTTAAACGCTATGCATTTCTTCATCGCAGCTTCTCAAGTACCCTTTAGATTTAGCCGCGGGCTGTGTGGAATGAGGATAGTGAATGATCGTTAACTGCCATCAAAATATTGCTTCTACCCTGCTAGCTAAAATTACTATTGAAAATCAGTGTTGTCCAACAATGCGAAATGACTTACTTAAATTCTTCTAATTCCTAATACATTAAATGGAAATTAAGATTTTATTAGTCGTACATATCTTTTTAGACAGTGCTGAAAAAGCCAGGAGAACTAGTGGGGTCTGTATGCATGGATAATGGCCGTCCTCGAGTGACTGAGTACAGCGAGTTGGGAAGTGAGCTTGCAGAACAAAAAGCAAGCGATGGTCGGCTAGTTTTCCGTGCAGGATCAATAGCTAATCATCTATTCTCGCTTGACTTCCTTGAAAGGTTCAATATTTATTGTCTCACTATTCTAGCTAACTTTATATCAACTCCTTTTTTTCTTTCACTTTTATAGTTTTTGTGATGACCATTTTGATCTTCCCTATCATCGTGCATTGAAAAAAATCAATTATGTGTCATCTAATGGAGCACTAGTGAAGCCAACCAGCCCAAATGGTATTAAATTGGAGCAGTTTGTATTTGACGTTTTCGAACGAAGCAGGTTTGTTTTAGCGTGAACTTTATATGCGTACAAACTATCTTAGATCACAGAAATTTCTACATATGGGAGGTGGTACGTGAGGATGAGTTCAGTCCTCTTAAAAATGATGATTCAGTAGGAAAAGAGTGCCTCAGCTCATGTAAAAGAGATCTGGCTTTGTTGAACAAGTAAGTTGCATTGAGTTTTTGCCTATAGTTTTTTAACCATTGCATTGATGTGATTATAGGAAATGGTTGACGGCAGCCGGAGCAAAAGTTGAAGTCGAGCCAATCTATTTGAACACTTTTCTTAGTTATTGTGGCGAGGTTTGAGTTTGCGTTATTAGAGCCATCGTCGAGTAGGCGATGTGGTCTTAATGAAGTGTTTCCGTATTGGCTTTGCTCTTTTCCGCCGACTTCCTTATATATTCAAAGATCTGCTGAACTATATCTATATATTTCCAGGGTCTTGATCGTTTCAAAGGTCAAACAATTTCTGGACCACTGCTCAACTAGGGCTCGTTTGTGTGTAGTATTGAATGAGTCAGTTTTATCATGCACATTTCAATAATTGCAATGTTTATTTGATTATTTTTTTGTTGTGCATGTTAGATTATGTAAATCATTCTAAAATGTGATCATATTGTTATTATGAAATTTTTTATTATGTGGATTTTATTAGTTGCTTGGGTATTTTTTTATTTTCGCTTATTAAATCGTTGTTGATTTTATGAGATTGACAAGTTGTCGCCTGTTAACTGAAACATTCCTGCCAGCTGCGAAAATGAACAACATAGTGAGTGAATGAGTGAGTTCGCGATTTGATTGATTTGACAGTGAGAGTGCTTTTGTTTGTTATGAAATTCGATCATATTTAATAGGAATAAAATTCTGATGCCAAGTCCAGCGCTAGGTTTTGTCATGTTTTGCAGTTTCATACGTCTACAAGAAATGCTACAGTTTAATTGTCAATGAAATTCTTAACAAATTCATTGACAATTGTTCGTTCAATCACGAATCATTTAGTCAAAGCAAAATATCTGCTCTCCAAAGGATTCTGATCCATTCTTAGCTAATGATAATGATTTATTTGTTTCTACTTAAATTGACAAGCACTCAGACATAGGCAGACGATAAACTGCATGCCTACATATGTTGCGTAAACAACAAGTATTTTTAAAAGTGGAAAGCTTACATGAATACACCTTGAAATCGAGTTGTGGTAATAATGTAGAAGAAATTTATGTACACATGGTTCTGGCGGCAAGAATAATCTGTTAATTTGAAAGCTTAGAATTTTGCTCAAGATATGAAATAGTACAATGGAGCAAATTGTACACTGTACTACTAAAATGAGGTGAATCGTTTATAAGTGCCTATGTGATTAACGGTACATCAAATTAGAGATAGATTAAGGCTAACATTTTCTAACCGCAGTGTTGTTGCAAAGTTGCATTATTAATTTATAAAAACACAATACCAAAGCATACCTTCTTTCTGTAGCTTTAGAGGTTGATTGATGTTATGCATTGCATACAACAATGGTGATTGCCAACTATAGCCAGGATAGGTAGAACAACGTTTATTTCGTTCAGAAATCATTGTGTGTAGGATTGAATAGCTGCCAGCCGTGAATGCTTTGATGAGAATGAAAATTTTCATTTGTGCCCACCCATTTCGTCACGATGCGATAGACCTCTGTGGTCGATTACGCATCATCTGACATCACAAACATTCTGTTGCTAATCCTTTTTTCTGCCACTATTCTCTCATCGAAAACTATACGTTTGTTTTCTGAAGACGAATAATCACTCCGATATTCAATTTTGTGCGATTCATTTATTGATTATCGATAAAATTTTGTTTGTGAACGGAAAATAGTCTTTCATCAAAGTAATAGCTGTGTTTTTTCACTGGAGTTGCATGAGCAGATTAAAATGACTCCTTAATAATGTCTTCTTGTCGGTAAAATTTAACTGCCCTTGCACTACTTCAATCTCAAGCTGCTAAATCGTATATTCAAAAGTTACACTGACAGATAAGAAGTATTCTAAGACCGAGCCTTCATAATGTTTCAAAAAATGAGGTTAATTGCGCAAATGAAAACCTTGAAAAAGAACGTTGCTTAATATGTTTCAAGAGTTTTTAAGCAAGATTCATATCCAAAGCGTGAACCTCATTATTTTTCTTGGAAGGAATATTACCCCTTGGTAACATATTCTAACCGCTTCTGATTGCCGGAAACATACTTCACCTTTCAGTATAACTTTCAGCTCATCTTTGAAAGCACATTTGATATCTTCGATTTCATTACAAGATTTATCTACAAATTCTGTCAAAAGAGACTCTGAATGCCGGAGACATACGTGACTTAATTTAAGATGATGCTGCTGTATCTAATAAACTAGTAGAGCACTTATATCGTCTCCGGTGCGTGTAGTGTCGTATTTCGATCTTAAATACTCATTCTGTACGCATTTGATGCTTGTTTACCACAGTATGAGCATTTCTCATACGAAAGACATTGGTCCGAGTTACAAATGAAGATAACTCATAGAAATTCTGTATAGATAAGATAAAATAATAATTTTGTTTTGCTTGTTATCCTTTCTATCCACCGCTATAACTGTACACTGAAACACTGAAATCCACTTTCCTGTATGAGAATTGTTGATGACATAACTAACGTTTAAGTACAAATAGTGAAGTTGGTAAGTAATGAAATCAGTAACCACTTCCCCACCAGCCAATCCGTTGTCGACCGAGCAGTGAAGCACGAGTAATTCGTAAATCGCGCAGCGATTATCCATAGCCGCATACGAATCGCGGCGGCTTTCCGCCGTACGACATTTAGTCGGCGTAATAGGCAACCGGTGAAACTATTTATATGTCGTAAAGATAGATGGTGGCCATTTTGCCATCATAGTAACACCATAAATTGACGAGTTAAGCGATATTGCCGGAAATGTGATATCGTATATAATTACTATCCGAAAAACACACTGACCCTAACACATATTCAAATTAGAATTACTGAGTTTGACTTTCTGTTGATGAACTATACAACAAAGAAGTTCACTTTAAGCATTCTTGCAAAGGTTAGAAACTGTTACGAATAAGAGCGATTGTCCACGAACAAGTGATCATTAATCAATTCATGAAAGGAGAGGTAAGAGTCATTTCTGGTAGGCGTGATAGCACCGTATGTGGCGGCCAATAACAGGCGGCTACTTGTCATGAAATTCGGCCCGCCCCTCTGAATGCCAGTCGTCTATATTGGTCGCCATGACTTCTCAGCCAAGCAGTAAGTCCAAATTACAGTATTCTAAACATAAACAACTGAACATTCATGTTCTATTTCAACTATTATTTAATTTTCTGCTGAAATATACATTGAATTGCCTTCAAATCAGGATTGTTCATTTTTAAAACAATCAAATATTAACTGTAATCGCTTGTTCATGAATAAATTAATGTAAATTTTAATAGTTTGTTGTCAAATAGTTTGTAAACAATACTTGAACTGCGATATATTTATTATGTGATTGGGAATTACTTAAAGGTCGAATTCTACCTGACGTTCCATGCCGAGTTTGTCAGGATCACAGCTCCGGAAAACATTATGGGATTTTCTCGTGCGACGGTTGCGCAGGATTCTTTAAGGTTAACTGATTATCAAAATTTAGTGAGTTTTCAAAATGTTCCAACATTTCTGTTTATAGCGATCGATCAGACGACATAGACAGTATGTGTGCAAAAATAAAGGCAGTTGTGACGAAGGACGATGTATTGTTGACAAAACACATCGAAATCAATGCAGGTAGAATCATGTAGTGCCCTAGATGTGATCTATTGTTTATATGGAGTCAATGCTTTATAGAGCGTGCCGATTGAGAAAATGTCTAGAGATTGGAATGAATAAAGAAGCTGTACAACACGAAAGAGGACCACGGAATTCAAGCCTAAGGCGTCAGAATCTCGTACTTGATCATCCACGACTAGCATTTTCGGTTCGAACGTAAAATATTTATCTCTATGGAATGTACTAAAACAATGGACTTTTAATTCTTTATTCTGTCTATTCATTCGTTCTCTTTTTGAACAATTTCCTGTAATGTTTGCTGTGTTTCATTCATTATGACTGCAAATGATTATGCTTGTTTATGATCTGCTCCAAATTCTAACGAGATATCAAAATCAGACATAGTTCTTCACTACGGTAATCGTGTGACAGAAATATTCAACCACCGTCTAGCAGCATTGTAAATTCACTGCTAACATCTGCTAGTATCGAGAAAGACAAAAAACAACTAATGGAATACAGTATGATCCATGAAATTTTATTTCGATTAATGCTACCGATTCTGATGATTTCATGAATTAGTGTCAGTATGATGATAATTCAAGAACACGATAACGACGTAATACAATCTATTGAAAAATTCATACAAAAGCAATAATATCGATACCAAAAGGTATTCATGGATCGAGTCAATCCAATAGATTTCCACATCGAGTCAATCTCCTATTTTGTACCTCATAATATATTATCATTTTTCGCCTCCAAGTATGTACGATTCATCCCATTCGTTTAACTATGTATTAAATCAACAAAATTATAAATCACCATTAGTAGATTTATACATCGCGGTAGTTGTCAAAATCAAAATTTTGTGCGAGGAAATGAGTCACTTTGGTGATTCCTTTTATAGTGAAGCAGTTTTGAAATTGAAGTGCCGTCAATATGTTGTATTAAATGGAAGTTGAATCAATAAATGCTTTTGTTGGCCACTTAACAACCCGATTTCGACGTCATCAATGGGTCCGTTGCAGCTCACTACAGTTAGGCTTCCTCTCTTTGGACTTTTCCTTACACTTCCTCAAGAAGATCACTCAAAACCTAAATCTACTTGTTGTATATACGGAAAATCTGCAGCAATGTTTTGCAAATATTAATTGTTTGAATAACTCCATTTTGCCTCCGTTATGCTATCTTTCTTAAAAAAACAAATTTATTCTTCTATATGTTTTCTTATGTCTTTGCTCGACGTAGTTGTTTCTCGTTTCAAAATTATTCTTTCACAATTATTTGAAATACAATTTTGTTTTATTAGTGCTTTCTTAAGTCTATGTCATTAAAAATAATGCAGCGATTCTTTTAAAGCTTATTGTCTCGCAATTGAAGCTTTAATATCATTGTCCAATCACAGTGGTATGAATGATGAGTGACATGAGCAATGAGTTGACATCACTATGTTGCTAAAACACTCGAGACTTGATATTGAGTTTAGCATTTTAATCTAGTAAATGTTTCCCGTGTTCATCAGTCTATCTAAATTTTGTTCTAATTTCAGCCAGATTTGGGTTCAGAATCGGACGCTTCACCACCATGCTTAGAAAAATTACCTGAAGTTGCAGCACGTGTGTTTTTTCAGTTGATCACTTGGACACGATATCAGCTGCCATTCACGTGTCTTCCTGTTGAACGACAGGTCAGAAATTTTCAATATAACAATGATCTCTGTTAGTTTTATATGAGCTTAGTCAAAAAGCGATGAGTGATTGGTAGCGCATATGGTGGGCAATACTCATATTGATTGATTAGTGTTTTGTTATATTCGGACTTGAATGATTTCAATTCATTGATCGTAGTCGACTAGACGATTTGATTGACACTGACATGACAGAGGTGTCCGTCACAAGCACGCATTTGATCAACGTTTTACATCACTTGTTAGAATAGCAACCTACAACTGATGAAGTCGATTTTTATTCGAAAACTTTGATTTGCATCATTGTTATGCTCCATCAGAATCCGTTCCAGTTCTCAATGTGCGTATTCCACATGCTACACCGGTTGCTTCAAAACATTTTGATACATGAAAACGCAACCTATTACATATTCGAACCTTTCCTAATATTGGTGACATTAAAATTTGAGTTCAGTAACATTCAACTCTAAAAATGGTTTTATTTAGATCGCAGCGTTTCAACAATGTTGGCCTGCATTGTTTGTACTAACTTGTGGAGAACGGCCATTTATTACTTCACAACAAATCTATGCAGATCCAACTGATCTCGTCAAAGAAAAAACTGAGGCCAGCCCAAATGCTTTGATATCTGAAATATCGTTTATTTATTCTTAGGATGTGGTATTTTAGGTTGCAGAATGTTTTGAGAAGTTGGAGTCTTTGCGTTTAGACGCCAGAGAGCATGCTATTCTTAGGACCTATGCTTTGATGAAAGGTAAATTTTTATGAGTAACTTTAGAGACTCGAACACTCGAGTGACAATCGTTTCTTTACCACCTCCTGAAATTGTTGTATTCTTATCGTTTGGTGCAATTTTTAACCTCATGAAATTAAAAAGCTTAACAGAATGCAACTTTTGAGGAAATTCTCTTCTGCATTCTGGTAACCTATCTCATTGAAGCAGTGAGGAAGCAAAGGAAGCTTATATGAGAATTAAATACAATTGACGGTCGAGACAAAAAGTGGTCATAATAATCGAGGCAGAAACACTGAATTTTAAGGCTGATTTTCATATATGTCATTCGAGTGCAATACTTATATTTTGCACTCCAATCAATACCTATTTTATGGCTTTGAAGTGAGAATTGCCTAACATAGTGACGAAGAAGTCAAATTACGGTAATCATAATAAAATCTGATAGGTAATCGTTATTTTCAAATTCTATTTTCAAATTGATCTCCAATGCTCACTCGGAGTTAGAAATATATATTTAGGAGCCGCTTAAAAATAATATAGTAAATAAGCATATTTTGTTCTATCGCAGCACTTAAAAACTCTGATCATCACGTTAATATTCGTATCGTCAATAAGCCGTGGTCATATGTATTTCCTATCACTCAGGAGTTTTTGTATTTCCATTCCATTGAACCACTTTGGAAGCTTTATCTGATCGTGACAATATCAATCACATGAGAAATAGAACTCATATTCCTCATTCAAATAAGCTATCTTGTGTTTTGAGCATTTTGGGTATACTTAGAACAAGGCGGATATTTGTTTATCATCATACATTCATAATTTTATTTATAGAAATTTTAATATTTTCATACGATCTATTTCAATCAAGAAATGAGAACTGGATGGATTTAAAAGGATTCGTTGAGATTGGTCAAGCACCTCAGTATTTACATATTTTGAAATGTTGATTGACGATTTGGGGCAGATGTGAAGTGCGACTGTGGAAGTCGTGAGAGTAACCAGACGTGTTGGTGGTAACGCCAGATAGACGTCGTCGACAAACAATCGCTTAGCGATTACTGTAGTCGGCAGTTGGTCGTGCAATTTGTAGAAAAACAGGGTCGGCTTCGTTTCAATCTGCTGTCTTTTTTTTAAAGCACCATCGTTTCATTCATAACATATCTATGTTTTAAGCATTTCTAAACTCAAATTATACCGCCTCAACAAAATACTTGAAAAATTCTGAATTGAACCGTAGCATTTTCTTTCAGATACGCCATCGGCCTATCAACTCGGTTTCCAATTAGCCGCATATCATCAAGTCGTCTATCGATCTGATCCATTCCGATTTCTCAAGTTAGTAAAGTCGTATTCATGAAAGTTAAGCCAAACGATTTTTTAATCTAAAAAGCCGGATTTGTAAAAAATACTGTTTAAAAATGTTGAATTATTCCCCTACCGATGGTCACAACTGCTCCTGATTTTCACAATTTTTCGGGTGGCCGACTCAAGCTACATTGAATCGTAGGATTTCAAGTAGTGTAATGTTAGATAGTCCTCATATAAACGTGAATTCTCGTGAAATACTGAAATTTTGAGTTGCTATCAAACCAGCTAGCGGTGAATTATAAAAAACAACTTTTCAGGTGCTTGGATGTACTGTCAATATCAGCTGATTCGCTGGTTGCAGTTCTCTTTCGGCCATCCATTGGTAATGCGTCGATGGCTAAGCTAATCTCAGATATAATGAATCCCAACAAATCTGACTTAACAAATCCGTTGCCTGCTACACGAGGACTTTCCACAAGCAAGACTGACTTTTGTGTAGAAGGCCTTCTTGGCAGAAGTATATCCACATCTGACATTGCTGTTTCTACTCAGGAGGTCAGAGCTGTCAGTCCTGAAGCCTTAAGCGGGACCGAAGAATCCTAGAATTTATCTCACTCTTGTTGTACACTCTGTATTATAGAAATTTAATCAGACTTTTAATTTAAACTGTCTAAAGAAATAGTAATTTTTCCTCGTAAAGTGCTTGTTTGCAACGACTCCGTTAACTTCACTGTTCAATTAGCAGATGTCTTAAATTCATCAGCTTAACGGTAGTGGATCGCTTTGAAGTTACATGGCATTTTTTCTGAATGGCAAGTTAACAAATCAAACGCAATTGATTTTTTACAAGCGTAAAATTAAAGACAGCTTTAATTGTAATATGCTTTCAAGGAAATCATCAGCTTTACTGTTTAGTTTCGTAAAAAATCGTTAACATTAAAGCTATCAGATCCGCTATTCTTTAACGTTCTATCCGTTTGTCATTTCAAATCTCTTAGAGAAATGGCCGATTACGGTACTCGTTGCTGTTCGCCGACTATTGAAATTTGTTTTGGCGAATTTTTATCAGCCACCTGTTGCCACGAACACATTTCATAGAATTCGTAATAGTTCGTTTATGAATGCTTGTCAAATTTGTTGAGTTCTCAAGCGAATGTGACATTTCTTAACACAATTCTGATATTATTTCACCCTTTAAAAATGTTTTTTTAGTGAACAATAAATGAGATGTTTATTGTAGAGCTATTGATGTTTTCACGTCGTAAACAAAATGACAGAATGCTAAAATGACTGGATAATAACTGTTGACAATAATTTTGGTGTTTAATTGAATGTACAAGTGTGTTTACTGTAACGTTTATGGTTATTTCTGTGTTGAGACAACAAGGTGACAATGAAGTGCTAATGACGACTGTCCCCAAGCGAAACAACAACAGCAACCAATCGAAGAAGTCGTGCCACTCACAACTCCTACGTGGGGGGTGAGTGAGTGAGTGTTCGGACGATCGGTCACTCAATAAGCGCTGGGAAAAAAAATTTGCCGAAACACTTCTGATGTTATTGATTCTCAAGAGCACATTCAGAAAAATAATAACAAAATGACATCTAATTACACAATATTTACATTATTTTACAAATTTAATATTTTACTATTGTATTAAATAAAGTTATTGGGTTTCTGTTACCTGACTAACTAGGCAATTTTAACAACAAATGAGTCATATGTGAATCAAATACCCAAATAATACGTCACTCTATAGTCCTTAATGAATGGCTACGCCTAAGATTCTCATGGTAGACATTTTCAATCTATCAACACCACTAATATGTTTTAAAGCATATTAATTATTCATACGCGAAAATATGAAAACGTATTTTCTGTAGAAGTCGACTCTTTTATGCTAAGCGATTCAAATTCATGCAACAAGCATCAATCTGACGGCTGACATTCTTCAAATGTACTACAGTTGTAAAGGACAATATCGTGACAAAAAGGATTACTTATGGCTTAGCATCGTTTTGGAGCCGCAAAAAGTTTCATGAGACGGATTATGGCAAGTGTTGTGCAATTGAACGTCCAACAAAGCCCAGCCGCCTCCCATTGGAATGAACTCGTGTCGTCGGTCGTTCGTGAGAACGCCGTTCTTCTGGAGAAACCGTTTTTGTTTTCCAGTAGTTAATGAGGTTACTATGCAAATGTTTTGTTCGTTTCTGTGTTTTTAAAATAATTGCTCTTTTTTATCACAGTGACGAATCGTCAGTGAATTTTGCGATATTTCTTCTCACCACATTCATCGCCTATTCTGTTGTTGATCAGCTATTCATGCAATGCTAAATGGACTACCATGTTTCGTTCGTTTATACGAGAAAATCCTACTATGTATGCTCACAATCGCTTCTCACGTCTTCAAAGTGCTTCTGAAACCTTAATTTCTGTTCGGAAGCTGTCTAACTTTTCAAAATAAGATAGAGCCAATTTCAGCTAGAATAAGAAATATTATCATTCTTACATTTATACAATTACGATATAAGTGAATACTATGAGTGATGATCTGATTGAAATGCACATGACAATTTGGTAATTTAAATACCATAGAGAATTGCCTGGAGAAACCGTACTATGGAATATTTTTACTATTTAAACAGAACCATGAGAACTCGAAGAGACTTCAAGGTGCTAAAAAATCACTGATGTTACCTTGTTGGTGATAAGAAAGTATTTCAAAGATCACTTTGTATCATCAAAAGAAAAGTAAACAAACAACAATCTGGAGATTTCCAGAAGACTCCAAAAGACCTTTAATCGTTCCTCTTCTAGGAGAGAAGTTTTTTTTTTTTGAAATAATGAAAATGAATTGTAACACTGTTGTTAAAATATCGACCAATTTCTTAGATTGAATTAGACTTTGATATATTAAGAATCGTTTCATTTTTAAAAATTCTAGTGCTGTTGAGGTTGAATTTACTCATAACTTGTTAAGCTCTCCATTACGATGAGTGAACTATTTGTTCAGAGTTAACACTATACGTAACTCATAGAGATTTATCATACCTTAACAATTACATCATTTAATTATTTTGTGTTTGTGTTTATGAGATTGGAAAATCATAATAAACGGAAAGTGATCCCTGTAGGGATTGAATAGAAGCTGTGAATGACAAGCATTACATGACATGAGTTATTAAAAATGACGAGTATTTTTGGTAATAAGTCTTATTGATTATGCAGCAGCTCATTCGATTATAACTCATCCACCAGGACATAAACGATTCATCTAGAGAAATATTTCCAAGAAGAAAATATAATAAACACTGCGTCATCGGTTGATCAGTTGTTTATTTTGGAAACAGCATTGGTTCTTCCTTGGCATACGGTCAGGGCAATAGTATGGATTTGAGTGACGGAATTTGTAGAGGTTTATAACGAGGTATACTTTTCTCGTTTTTATCGATGATGTTTTATCGCCATCTAACGCTAAAAACAACATAACTATTAAAATGTTTGTATTGTTTTTCTCAGTGCAATGTAACGAAGATTGATCTTTTCATAAGCTTTGATCTCCGAATCAGTATTGATTCTAAGTCGGTTGTTTACCGTACAACGTCATCGTAATAACAACATCGTTTTTTCTTGATCAGAACCAGTTTGTGTCAAAAATGCAGAATTATCAAATGTCGATGCATTTTCATAATAACGTGGGATTATATTGAATATTATGAATATTGCTTGAAGTTAACACTCAAGTCGTGTTTACTTTATAGCCTCAGGGTGCAGTGATATTGAAGCTGTCAGAGTTATTATTATTATTATGTGGTTAGCATCTTACAAAACGCCACGCAACTTTGCATAAAGATATCTGCTCAACGTTAGAGGAAGGTTACTAAGATTTAGCTTGATTAGCAGATCATATATGAAATGTTTCAATTACTTTTCTTATAGCAGAATTTTCAATGTACTCGTTTTAGACAATAAAGCTATTTCTCTCTCAGCCAACATTAACACAATGACATCGTTTGGAACGATGTTACAAGCTAATTTATCTTCTACAAAATAGTTGAATTTTTTTCAATTTAAATATAAGCTTAAGCGTTTCCTATAAGTACCCTCTTAAACTGCAGTGTTTTTTTTATGGTGCAGATAGAAAAAAATCACCACATTCCACAACAACGGTTTAATGCATTTATTAAAATGTAGGAGTGCGTGGCACAATGGTGGATTTACCACATACGCAGGCCTGAATCAGGTTTGCGGCCTCCCCCAGGCCTACCAAGCCTCTTCTCTCCGGGGTTGGTGAATTGGGACCGGAGAAATTTGGGTAATGTAAAAAGCATTGGCTTGGTGGAGAGTGGCCAACTGAAATTCATGCATAGACCAGGCACGTATTCAACTACATCCACGATGTTATGTTGAACACGAATGCGTAGGAGCATCCCGCCACGAAAGATAGATCAACAATAAAACTGATCTTCTATCATCTTATTAAAATGTAAACACTCATCAGTGACAATTAAATATGGCGAAAAAAACTGTAAAAATGAAAAAATTCAAGAAAACTGTAACAGTGATATTTTTCCTTGATAAATTTACTCATTAGATCAGAGTTATTTGAGGAAAATGGCAGCTATGGATGAAACATCCACTTGTTTTGCTCGAAGGGACCATTTATTTTCCGTATAATCACTAAAAAAATTCGATTCCTCTTCTTTTATTAATTCTATCCAGTGAAAACACTTCTAAATTCTAATTTTTCTGCTTTTTTCTAATATAGAGATACTTTTTACATTTTCTACCTTGAGGCATTCCAAATAAGCTTGTAATTTTACAAACAAATGTCATTACTGTAGCGTTATGCTTCATAGTGAGAAGACATGAAAAATATCGTCATCGATTTTAATCGAAAAAAAAATACAAAATATCATTCAACAAGTGTGACGCGATGAAGGATCGCATCGAAAAATTCGATCGATAATGGAAAGTCTAAGGACCACTTGAAGTGCTGCAAAAGATGGAAGAAATACGAGCACGGAGGTAGTGATCACTTCGAAATCGCTATAGCTATACAACAGCATGAACGAAGCGTAGCTATATAAATCTAAGACAAATGGTCCGTACCACAACCTCAAATCCCTCCATTTCGTTCTTAGAACTTCATAATTAATTGAAAAAAAAAAACTTAATCATACACATAAGTAGTAAAATAGTACATGACAATATGTCATACAAATTATTCTATAACATTTTCAAAAGAAGAGCATGGAAATTACTGTACTGTCACATTGAGTGCACATCAGTTCGAGGCAATGTTTTGCTAAGAAGGCTTAGTTCTTCATTATATTAAAGCTTTCAAATGCAGAGTGAAAAATAACAACTTATCACCTAGGATTTATTCAAGTTTGTTTCCTGTCGTATCCCTTTAATTAACAGCTATGCAATAGATAAAAACGATATCCTATGTTCCTCTTCTTTAAGGATTCTCTGTGCATTACATATTTTTTCCTAAGCCTATTATGAAATAATCTAACCATTACATTGGTGAACTTCTTGTGAATAAGTTTGATGTTCAGTGAAATCCACCTGACTTCAGCACTTTTCTACCGCTTGACGTTCATTCACATCATATGTCCAACTTATGGAATACTCAAAAAAACTTGATGTGTTTCTAGAATCTTCTCAACCCGTTTCTGCCTTGCATCTTACGGCAAATGCCTAGCATTACTCGTTTCGTGATGAAATCAAATGCACCTAGACATTCTTCTTCATTCTTAACATACAAGTTTCCATGCCACGTGACACGTTGGGAAGGAATAAATCAGGAAGAGTTGTGCAATAATGTAATGCCCTCTGCTGTATCTTGGATGCTTTTGTCTGATTCCAAAGTTACTTGCTTTTTTCTAGTAAGCTGTAGCGTTATGTTTTTCGTTTATCAGGTTGTATTCGCAAAATAAATACACATAAAGACACCATTAACATTTTAGGATATTATTTCGGTTAAGCTTAAATGGGCTATCACAACGCTATCTGTTATTCATTGAGATTGTTCACTTCAAATTTAGATGGAAAGCCGTTTTTCTAATGCCATTATACCTTTTGTTAAAGTCGAGAAGCATTTATTTTGCATATTTTATGTAATCAACATAATATTTAAAAATTTGGGAAAATTGTCAACCTCCGATCTTCACCTCTGCTCGAGATCATTCTGACTTTTGCAGCGGCTTTATGTCAGCAAATGATTTCGGCAAAATGATACCATGATTTGCGATGTGGGACACGTTCTCTATAGCCGCTTCACGCTCAGGGAAATAGAAAGCTCTTTCTCGGCTTCTGCATTTCGATGATACCGTTTTCGGATGTATTTTGTTTATTCAGAATTCTACGCGAAGTTTTACTGACCAATAGCTTGCTAAGCTGAACACCATAATCGTCCTCTTCTCCTCATATTTTGTCGTAGGAATGTTAGTAGTGGTGAAATCTAGATAAAAATCGTAGTTGATTTCCTCTATTGTTTCTCCGAAGGCACAGCTTGCACCTATCGGCAAAGTGCAAAGTGCTGACATTATGTTCTATGATTGCTATTGACGGCGATCGTCTACCAGAAGGAGGTATGAAAATCTTATGTCATTGAATTTTTGAGATATCGTTTCTTTAAAAAACAATCTACCTTCCTTCTCTGATAAAGAAGAATTCGAAACAGAGAAAGCATTGGTTTTCTTGCGCGTAGCACTTTAATACGAGAGCAACATGCACCTAATAAAACAATTTGCTTATGGATTATGATATGGCCTACCTTACGATGGGACCTTACAACAGGACACTTCTGCAGCTATAACAATGTTGAGAGTTTTTGAAATTGTGAGTTACCACTAATCACCTAGTTCGTCCCAATCAATTACGCTAATCCGTATGTAACCTTCCTCAAATTATATTTTAAGGCAGGTCTTAGTCTGAATCCGCTAAATATTACTTCATAGAATAGATGATCATTTTAGATTTTTTTTATCCAAACTGCTCATCTCCCTTCACTGCAGTTCAGTGCCGGACACGGTAGAAACAGATGTTGCCTTTCCAATCTGAAACTTGTAGTTTTAGTCGTCAGTTATGAAAAACATCAGATGCCGTTGTAGCCTTGGAGCTGGCTAGCTAGAAATCTTATTCGAAAGTATAAGTCAGTGCAAAAAAATTCATGATGGAAAACAGAAAACCAGCAAGCATTTCCCATTTTTGAATGGTGATATTTTCAGGAATTGCTAGATAGCTAATCATTGAGAAAATCCATCATAAATTTTACTATGAGGGAAGAAATGGAGTGATTACTCATCACTATGGTTCAGCTTTGTATTAGATTTTCAATATGTGTGATTTATTATATAATGTGTATAGTATCAACTTTTCGTTCGATGCTACAGCCTGATATAGAAATGGCTTATGGTCAAAACGCAGAGTCGACGCCGAGGTTTTTTGCAGAATTTTGTGTTGCCTAGAGAGGATTAGCTACGATGAATACTTTCATGTGATCGCTGTCAATTTCCCATACTTGGTCACTACGATCCTCATCTTTAAGGCTTTTGTATTTATTACGAAACATCTTGAAACATCACTACACTGTACTTTCGTTAGCTGCTCTTGGACTAAAAACACACCGTGGAGGTGGTTGAATACGAGTCTGGTCTATACAGTGACTTGAGTTGACAACTCTTCACCAAGTCAGTGCTAATTATCTTACCCAGATTTCTCCGCTACCAACTTACCGACCCCGTAGGGATGGTGTGCTTGGTTGGCATGGGGCGACCGCGATCTGATTCGGGCCGGCGTGTCGCCGTCGCACCTCCACCACTGCACCCAAATCATCCATAATTGCTGAGAATTCATCAGACAAAGAAAACGTTTCCGGATGCAACGTACCAAAATGGTATATTAAAGAGTACAAATTCAGTTGCGAGTGAAACAAAATCTTTGCATGAAGGTATTTCAATAACACTGAAAATCTCATTGCATTTGCAGTGACGGTACTCTATAGCGCTGATATTAATGCATTTTCAAATATCGAACTAATATCACAGTAAATGTCAGATTGGCTCTAGATGTTTAGATTATCTCATGGTCCGCATTTCATGAGATCTGCTGGCGACGCCTCTCATTGCCAAAACACTGTTGCAGGTCCCATCCAAGGTCTGTTCAAGTCATGATAATAAATAATAACTGAAAAAATGTCTCAAAATACGAAAATACGTAAAGAAGCAGGATTTTGTGCAGTCATTTTGCTTTTCTATGAAACTTCGGAGAATTCAAGCGATCTTTCAAGTCGTTTTTTGCTTGGTGCCATTAGTCTTGCTGTTGATCAATATCTCCGTTCGCACTACAACGTGTTGAAGACCTTCGTCACTCAATACATCTACGATTCTTTTAAGAAAGACGAAGAAAATCACTGCTGGACATCTTATATGATGAAAGGCCGATAATTTGATTAGTCAATCACTAAATGGGAATCGAACGGCGGCGTTTCAAGCTGTGGATACGAAATAATCGATCGACCCAGAATAAGCCGTCGGTGGATAGCGTTCTCCTTTTCATACACAGTTTTCATTATGACGACACAAAATTCTCACTTTATAAACGATGTCAAAAATAAGTCATTAACAATGGTGCTCTAATTATTTCTTCAAAGTTTACAACTTAGTTGCAGCTCGTTAAGTGCATTACTGTGTTCTTGGCAATTCGTTAACATTGAGTCGACCATCATCAGCGCTAATCAATCAATGTGATATGATACGATGTGTAAAGGCGTCCTCAAATATCTTCATACATTGAATTGTTTTGATAGTAATTAACAGCCCATTATATTCCATACCATGGTGAGTATCTCATTAGTTTCTATTCCATTAGTTCCAAAATTGATATCTCTATAAACTATTTGAAATAGTGCTAGTGGTTTTCCAATCAACAAGATAATTTTGTTCTATTGAAAATCACTTGATCTTTGTCAAGTTCGACCGTCTATTAGCCTCAGAAATAAAGGATGTGGTTTGTTGTTTTGACTTATTAGTTCACATTAGAAGATTAATGCTAGAAGTTCACAATGCTGGTAATTATCGCCCAATCTGCCAGTTGTCAGTCATCTATAGACTTTCCACATGAGTTTCACACCCTAAACGATTGACAGGATTGACAGGATTGACAGAAGACTAGACGAAGAACAACCACGTGAGCAAGCAGGATTTAGCATTTAGCGTTTAGCGAAAAGGGTTTGGCACGATGGCCCATATTCACACAACCAAAAAACTCATAAAAGTGTCACGAAAACATAAGAAACCACTCCGTCTCGCCATCATTGATCTTAAGCAAGTTTTCGATTCTGTTGAGACAGAAGCGGTCAGAAGCATTGGCTAATCAAGCGCTTTTGATTCCGTATATCACGATTCTTGGCTAGATATATAAAAATTTCACTATTAAACTTACTGCGTTTTATAAAGACATCATCATCAACGTTTAAAGAAGGGTTTGACAAGACAAGCTGTTCACAGCCACATTTGAGAACATCATCCGAAAATTGGAATGGGACGACCACCTTTTTGATACGACGGTTCTTCCCACCTGAACGAATGCTTTAAAAACCTGGACATTATAGAAGCAAGATGAACGTTCATTGAGCCTAATAGAGCGCCTCATCGAAAAGGTACTGTTTGGCGTTTTCCGCATCACCCAAGTGAAACACGGAATACGAAGTTCTGATCTACGCCAACGACTAAAAATCAGAGACGCAGCCGTCCACGCCAAGCTTTCGAAGATTATGTGGGCCCGACACGTGATGCGCACGTGACACAATGGATGCTGACCGGTGGACACGAGATATACATGATTGGATCTCACTGGACATCAAACGCACTACAGGAACACCACCATTCAAGATTGAAAAAGGATATCAATTATGTAAAAAGGTTAACGAAACTTCTAGTATAATATACTGTGTTGTTTCTGTGTCTGCAAGTTGTCGCGATTATCAAAAAGATAAAATCTGAAGGCCATGATGACTTTTTACTAGGTTTATTTTTTATTGTTAATTGGAACAGGTTAAAAATGCAAACATAGTAAGAGCACAACAAGCGTAGAATCTTTTTTGTAATTGGACATATAATTTTATAAAATGTATTGAAATAGAACTATTTGATAGACGAAAGAGAATCGAAGCCGTTAACGCACGAGTGCTGTCATGGTATCTAGTTAGAAACAATAAATGAAGCATTCAGCGATCACAAAGTGAGGATACCGCCAGTACGATTGGTAGCACACCAGATCGAACATCTGTTATTGAGAAGGTTCTCAGCAAATACGAATCTTCTCATGAATGTTGAATCATTGTTCAATTTCAATGGAACCAATCATCAGTATGTTACTGTATCCGACAACGTAATTCTACACTCATTATCTTTTCCATTACCAAGAAACATCATCTGCCAACATTTCACTGTTCAGTAACACTACCTATTACTGCTATTCAACGCTACTACTTGCTGCTCAACAAATACCACACAGACAGCCTCCATCCTCCTCGTTAGTACAGTAATCTCTCAAAAATGTGTTTATTGGCTAGTATTCGATTCTTGATGTCTTGATAAGAAAATGGTGGAGAAGCAAGTAATCATGAAATAAGAAGATCGATGAGAGTAGCAGGTGCCAGCAGAGTGAAAAAGTTTTGCGTTTTCATACACAGGTGGCACGCACTTACCGAAAAAGTTTTTTCTATTGTAGGCCCCTCCACTACAGACGACACCAGCTACTTGACATCCGGGAGAGTTGAGTTCACTCTCATCCCTCCATTTGCACTCTTTTCTTCACTTATAGTAACTTATTGAACCCATATAATTAGTGGTAATTGTAAACTTTGGTCTCAGGTCTCTCCATTCTATCTGTATCATATTTACTTGCAAAACTACCTCACAATCCACACTAATTCTACCGAAATTTTCTTCACGCATAATCTTTAATGTAATATCGTTTATTCCTTCTATGTAACCGAATGTTTCGAGCCTCACTTTCCATATCTGCCTAACATAACCCTTCTAAATTATGGATTGTCTATACTCGCATTATATTTGTTCACTCAATCGTTGTTAATTATTGTCGTATTTTTTATATAGTGTGTATAAAGTTTAATCACCTAAGTTTAAGGTTCATTTACATAAGTTCGAATCTAGCAGTACTGAAGACCTGCGTGGCAAACTATTCAAGACGAGCGTACTGCTATTACTAATATTCATTAGTCAGTTAACACACATTTATTGCATCGGCTGATCTTCTATCAATCGATATTTGTTCCAAAGCCATTGACACCACCACATCTGTTGATGCGGATTCGACGTCTAAGCTTCTAAGTTTTGAATAATTGACAGTTTTGATTGACTCAGCATCATTAGGTATATGAGAGTAAAATTATTATAAGTTATTTCACTTGATGATTAGTAAATAAAACAACTTATAAAAATGTTCAAAATTTCGCCTCAGGCTCAAATTGATTGAATTTTTTAACTACGACATTGTTTGACAATACTCGAGGTTGGTATAAAATGTTTTATTGAAGATAAAATACAACACAAACACAGACTGACGTTTCAGCCCAATCGTCTTCTTCAAAGCATAAAAAAGCATCCTCTAAAACATTAATTAATTCACAATGGCCTGTACGATCGCCTATGCATGACAAAAGCGTACCTTATGTGCCCACAAGGTGAAAACGATAATTGTAAGAGGTCAGATAGAATATACCTGATTTAATGCAAAGCTTGCGGTGAGGACTATATCGGAGGAACGGGTCATCCCGATTTGTTAAAATAAAGGAGCACCTAGATGGAAAAACCAAACTCATGGTAAACATCCCACTAGGCGCACATGGGGTCGAAAAGCTTAGCAAAGTCGATATTTTTTAGGGATTTTTTCGATATCAAAATTGAAGTCCTGCACCAAAAAATAAGAACACCCACGCCAAAGATTTGGAGACACTATGGTTAAATGCAGAAGAATAAAAAATTCTAGAGAAAGGCAAAATGATTTCAACAGCAAAGACGAATGTTTCGTGGTTGTCTATGACTTGATGCCGTACCTTAGTCTCTATGCTGCCTCTATAAGCGGTTGCTTCTCTATGCTGTCTCTATAAGCGGTTGCTTCCATAAAACAATTGAGGAAATCCGTTTTGTAAAGATGATTTTTGGAATATCGTGTGTTTGGCTGGGTGTTCGAGCTTAGAGAGGAGAAGTTTCGTGTGGAGGGTTAACGATAGTGTTTGATTGAATGAGCCACATAATTGACACAGACTTTTTCAGGCTTTGAAGGAAACGATTTGGCAAAAACGTCAGCCTATTTTCATGTTGAAGTGTGTCATTAAAAAAAACATTATATAGCAGCCTCGAGTGTTGCTAAACAACATTATAGTCAAAAAATCCAATTTACAAATGTCGAAGTTAAACGATATTCAATCTGGGAAGCTCTTAACCTATTACTTTCCCACTAGAACTCTTCACATGAGAAATTTTCAGAAATGCTTAATCACACATGGCATAACATGTTTTAATCACAATGAATACCATTGAATTTTTTACGGAGAAAAATCACTGGCAGCGAGTGCACCAACCTCTGGGTTATGGTCCGTCCGCTTCCACTGCTCCATGCTGCTCCGTTCTGTAGTTGCACCACGCAGAGTAGTTAAAACTGAATACGCAACAGCGATGAAATAAAGTAGTAACGAGGATTTTCAAGTTAAGTGATTGGACAACACTGGATGTAAACGCTTGGCAGAAAAACCAGCAGCCCGATGGTCAGATCTCTTCATAAAGGCTTTAGAAATGACTTATAAAGCTCAACAAATTCGTAGAACGGCAGAACTCAAAGGACTATCCTCAAATGATAGTTTTACTGGTTCTCGCTGGACTATGTAAATTATCACATGAAATTCAAGTAATACTATTCTTTTGATGAACTTAAGCATTCTTCACTAAGCAGCAAATCCATAGAACGAAATATGAAGATGTTCTAATTACATCCATTACATTCAGATAAAAAAAGCTAGAATTCCAGTTTTCTTTTTTTACCTTCCAAACACAATCGTGTCTTGTTCATGAATAAGTATTACTTCGTAAGCAAATTTTTGAAATCCACATAATTTCGCAGCTCTTAAAACCTTAACGCGCTAAGAGTTACCTGCTCTTAAAATTTCGTACCGTATTATTAATGAAGGATAGGTTCCAAGATAATAATTCACGAATATATTACCTAAATTGTGGGGGGCGCAGTGGCTCAGTGGTGGAGGTGCCGCAGTGGCACGCCGGCCCGAATCAGTTCGCGGCCGCCCCCCAGGCCTACCAAGCCTGCCATCCCTCCGGGGTCGGTAAATTGGTACCAGAGGAGGCTGGGGAAGATTACTGGCACTGACTTGGTGAAGAGTGGTTAACTGAAGTTATGTATAGACCAGGCACGCATTCAACCACCTCTACGATATCACGTTGAACACGAATGCGGGGACCCATCCCACCACAAGGGATTGATCAACGCCAACAATTATCAATTATTACCTAGATTGAGAGTAAGAGAATCTGCTAACGCTTGCCTTAATAGAGAGAAAATGACTTTTCCATGCTTCAACTTGTCGCATATGTTCGGCGTTTGAAAATTCTTTGCATGAAAGTTATCGATATTATATAAAACACAACAATAAACACTTTCGTATGCAGCTAACTATTCGAACACTTTAGCAATAACTTGGCTGTAATTATTCATCGAAAAGTTCCTTAACATGTTCGTACGAAACAAATCCCGAAAACTGTACTAGTTGTAACAACAATAGTAAGGTATCCTCACACCTCTCACGTTTACTTCATGATGGATACGCGTAAGAAATACGTTGTTTCAAATTCAGTACTGTGACTGAAACGATTGCTATCGATTGCTTCATACCTTCCAAAACAATCGAGAGGCTTTTGTGTATTCAGCTTCACATCATATCAATTGCATGAATACATTTACAATTTGGTATTATCGAAAAAAATAGAACAACATGCATTATAACCAATACACGGCAATCTTCTGAGATGTCAATCGCGCTCTCTTTCCACTGAAGTTCTCCCAGTATGGCCCTATGCTTGAAGTGTGAGCATTAAACTACACTTAAGTTTATTATTAGTGTTGCTTTTTTGATGACATTCCAAATTAAATATCGTTTCTGTAACAATTTAGAAAAATTGTCGAAGACGAGAAAATGACTTGCACACTGATGTCAGATGGGGATGGAAACGCTTCACGCTTAATCAACTACAAATCCTGGACCAATCTGTCTAACTCCGTTTGGAACGGTCCATGTTTATGTTTCTCCAATCTACGTTTATAGGAAGAGCTTTGTATAATTGTGTTTCTCTTTGATTAATATCTTTTCATAATAAGGATTGGTGTAGACACCAACGTCTAGAAACTTCGCATATTTATTGGTTCGCTTTGAAAATATCTGGAATCCAAAAAAGCAGAGAAAAAAGCCCGTCTGTTAACCGTTAATATGAGTAAAAACTCCACATAACAACAACTGAAACCTCTACTAATAATCAATGAATTGTATTCCTCATAATATTTACAACTAACAAAACAACAAAAACATGCGATATTTCAAAACATTTATCACTAAATAGCAACGATATTAACGCTTGTCCTAACAAACGCACCGTAGCAGATCTTAAGAAGCCCCTGTTTCGCGAAACTGAACCAAACCAACTTCACCCTTAACGACATAAAGACGAATGTTGCCAATTTTTTAAATATAACCACTTGTACATCGAAATATTCCCATGTATTAAGTAAACCGACTATTAAAAAACAAACTCACCGAGTAAAGTGTTACGCATTGTACAGGCAACATGAAATACTATATATGGTAAACAACTCCACTGCCAAGAAAATACAACGCTACGAAAAAAATCCCTGCATAAATAGCGAAGACGAAATTCATGGAGAAAGTATACAAATCAGTGCGAACGAAGTGTCATATTCTCAAACCAAAATCCAACACTCACAACGACACTGTACAAATATCAACAAAAATACTTGTATGTACTGCTAGCGATCAATAAAAAGGCCAAAAATCAGCGTTGGAGTCAAAAAGAAACCAAACAGAATGATGTAAAAAGCAATGGTTGATCAGTAAACCAGACGTATGCATACAAAGAGAACCACACTTGCCGATCGACCCGAGCGAAAAATTGTGGACAGCACGACGACCATATAGTGACTGAATGATGATCAATACAGAAAAATACACGCGGGTGTAGACTATTGGCTTATAAAATCATGGCATAAAGTGATATACAATTCACAATGTACAAAAGTGAAAACAAAAGCTACTAAAATAATATCAAGTAGCGACGAAGTTCAATAGTGAGACAATGAACCCAAAACCTCTATTAAGCATACATTTGAGGTTTTCATGTCATTCAACAAGTTGAAAGATGGACTGGAGTTGGTAGCAATATTTAGGAAAAATCCATATGCTGATGATGTAGTCCATTGTGACCTTCAGGGCTAAAGCCTGATTGGTCCCATTGAATATCCGGACTCATTTGGCTTCCAGCAGGAAGATGTGGTGATGGATGTGCTCCAGCTTGAGAGATAAGAGGATCTTGTGTTAGAAGAGGATTGCCACCCTACAAATTACACACATAAACAAGCTAAATATTTACACGCCTGAAAAAATTTTGGGCGACAATGTTGAGTAGTCTTTATAAAGCTCCACATGTGCTGTGAAGAAGCACTATAATAGGAACTTGTCATAGTTACACGTACTTGTAAGGTTGCCATATCGTCCATTATCAAATCGGAGAACGGCTGTTGGATACCGCGGTTACGCCATGCATGGGGAGCTCCTACAAAATTTATTATAGTAGTCGCTAAATTACTCGATTATCAAATAAGATTAAAAAACTAGTTGAACGAAATAAGATACAGATAACCGCACACTAATACTGTGCCGCATCAAAAGTCTAATTGAGTAATATTACGCAAAAGTTGTAACACAGAAAAAAAGTAATACTCATAACATGTTATACCAAAGTCAGGCGGACTACTCGATCCTACAGAAAAATAGCTCTCTGAATGGCTAGTTGCGGCTTGCATCGCTTGTCTACTCAATGGACTTGCAATTTGCATAGCAGCCGTTCCATCAGACAACTGTGACATGAACCCAGACGAAGACTAAAGCATTAGACTGTTATAGAGTAAGACTAACATCTTTTAGGTCAAAACATTTAGCTATTAAAGCTAAGAAAAGAATCTAGTAAACAAAAATGGACTTTAACTCACAAGCGAACCACAGGGTGTATGGTTTGGTGAGGTTGCATCATCCAACTCTTGTTTAATCGGACGGTCCAAACTAGTAAATCGAGGAAGTGGTGGCAAATGGGCAGGAGGTGGCTGCACACCCTGTCGAGCCATACATTCCTCTAATTCCTAAGAACAAAACATAAGCTTCAACTAAAAGCTGTAAAACTACGACAGTTAATTGTAGCTGTTTGAAACTCAATGTTTTAGGGGTTGTTTTCAAGTTTGTTTGAAAACACTGTCGTTTTGTCACGTTTCAATAGATAAAATACGAGGGCAAGCGAAGTGTTTTTCCAAATCTCTCTCTAGCTTGGAAAGCAATATGATCATTCAGATTCCTTGAGACAATAGCAGCAAAATAAACTCACACGTATCCGCTCCGCGTATTGTTTTGCGATGTTTTCAAGTTTTTGTTGATGAGCTTGTTGTCTAAGCATCAATTCCCGATCACGTTGTAATTGGCGGATATAGTCACACGATGCTTTCAAAATTGTCCCCTTGTTGAGCTTCAAGTCTCTGGATAATTAGATATAAAGTAGGAAAACGTTAAAACATTATAAAGAATGTATGTTTATGAGACAACTGTGTTAACAGTTTTAGTTATACTCACTCAGCTGAAGATTTCGGTAACATAAGACCAAGTTCTTTGATGCGATCATTAATATTGTAACGCCTTCGTCGCTCAACTAAACGAAGAAATGTTTGCTTAGTAGGGTAAAAAGTATCATATTTTTTGGAAAGTAAGACTTTTTAAAGTTGAAAAGAATGTCAATACAAAACATCGAAACAAACTACTACTTCCTTTTTGATTTTTTTTTGTAAATGAGCAATATATTAGAAGTAAAATGCAAATAAAGCAAGGAACCTACTCATATTATGTATGTCTTTTTTCCTTCTGTCACGATAGTAATCGTCACCATTGTTTGGTGTTCCTGACTCTTGCGCTGATTGAATTAACATCGCATCCATATCTATCGAACTCGTTGGCGCTGAGCTTGAAACCACTTGACGGAAGTTGGACCCAAAATTAGAGCTTCCGATTGTAACTGGACTACCGGAATGGCCAGAGCCTATAAAATTACTTTTTAAAAAATTATAAAAAATTACTATTTTATGGCATATGAATTTTTTTTCTTGATTGCCATGACCCAACTATTTCGATCTTTCGACTAATCATTGAAAGGTTACATTTGAGTTAAACATAAATTGACCTAGAAAATTACTTTTACAAATCAAAAACACGTCGTATCATTTGCATAATCATCATAAGATTATGATTAAATATAATTGGCGTGCTAAATATGTTGAATAGAAGTAGTAGTAAAAATATGGGCATATTTTCGACCACACCACAATAACATCTGAAATTATACCAAGTAATTAAGAGAAAAATATATAACACCAATTTAACTTTAAGTAAACAAGAACGATCTTATCCGCTATTTAATTCGCTCTAATAATTGTAGAATAATTTATTAACAAACAAATGACAAGATGTGCGTTTAGAATGGCAGTTTAAAAACGCTAAATCCAGTATTCTCAAATATTTATCGATATTTCAAAGTGGTTACAATTAAAATTACAGTACTTATTGAGCAAATATTTATATCATTGGAGCGAATAATGGCAATTAAATAATGTTAATATAAATATAAATAACAGTTTAGAAAAAATTTATAACTTTGAGCGCGAATAATGATGATGCATTATATCAAGCTTCAAAGAAGAGCTAGCTAGATTATACCCCAAGCAAATCATCGAAGAAAGTTTTATTCATCTAAGTATGTTAGTTCGGGGAGTATTGGCGCAGGACGAAGGTGTCACGGCGATACGCCGGCTCGAGTCATTTCACGGTCGCCCCCTAAACCGACCAAGCCTGCCATTCCCTCTGGACTCGATAAATTGGTACCAGAGAAATCTGGGTAAAATAACTAGCACTGAGTTAGTGAAGTCAACTCAATGTATAGATCAGGCTCGCATTCAAAAACGTCCACGATATCACGTTGAACACGAATGCGCAAGCGCATCCAGCCACAAAGGATTGATCAACGCCAAAGTTTATCTTATCTTAATCACGTTAGTTCAATTTTGCGAAAACCTACAACCAAAAATTATTTATTGCGGAATGTAATACAATATTTATTGCATCCTATAAAAGAAGCGGGAGCTCAGCGGTGGAAGTGCCGCAGTGACACGCCGGCCCAATCAGTTCGCGGCCGCCCCCAGGCCTACCAAGCCCGCCATCCCTCCAGGGTCGGTAAATTGGTACCAGAGGAATCTATAACTGACTTGGTAAAGAGTGGTCAACTCAAGTCGTTGTATAGACCAGGCACGCATTCAACCACCTCCACGATATCACGTTGAACATGAATGCGGGGGCGCATCCCACCACAAGGGATTGATCAGCGCCAACAATTATCTTATCTTATTATAAAGGAAGCAATTATGAGTTTGTCTGATAACTTAAATAGATCAACTCCTTCTTTCTGTTCAAAATTAACTACATGTCATTAAATGAGGTGAATAATTTACTCTGTGTAAACTGTAACTTCTCGTACTAACGAGAACTTGGACAAACTTCTGGGAAACAAACAGCAGTTCTTGACGGTTTTTTTCAAGGAAACTATAACTGAAGAGCTTCACTCGAATGTAGAGGGCTATTGATGTTTGTCATTCAAACGTAAAATGCCTGCCACACAGCACGAAGATGACGAAAATCGAAGGAAACTAGAACAATCAAGCAATCGCATCGACGATTGACGAAATAAGAGGTAGCATAGATCACGAACTTACCGACTCGCGATCCAAGACACCTTTTTATAATGCAACAATGTTACAAGACTTTGAAGAATTTCCACATTTCAAACTGATGGCAACGTCATAGAAATAACTCGACATGTTTTAATTCCTAGTTGTTTACTCCACCCTCAGTAGAATTAAGTGCTCGAATCAAAAGAGTAAAATATCTGACCAGTATGGGCAGTAATTGTTCTTCTTTCACAAATGAACGTAAAGATGAAAGCACTTATTAAACTACCATCGTCACAAAAATTTTGTATCGTGAAAATCACGAGGATCTTAAATAAATACATCTTGGATATTATACCTACTAATTGATAGAAACTATCCTTTTGAAACATGCATACGAAATGCCGATTAGTTCTAGAATATTTAACACACTAATATTTTGACTAATTTGAATATTTCTTCTCTTGTCCATACATAAATATTACCAGTATAAATAATAACGTATACTGCATAATATTAATTGTAATTATTAAAAGTTGTAAATTTTGTTTTGTCCAATTAGATATCATTACGAAGAACAAGAAAAATACCGGATGACTGAGCCCCGGGAAATTGGTCGGGAATTCGACAGCTGCGTGAGGTTGTCCGCACATGAATAGCTTGCAGAAAGCTGAAAAAAGGTAGTATTTGATTGCGAAGGTATGGAAGAGACCCTTAAGCTATAAATTGGGCTGTGCATAAGTTTTCTGAAACTAAGCGCAACCCAACTGGGATAATGCACGCGTTTTAAGTGGCTGAACATTAATTATGGCACCAAAAGCCCCAGATATGCAAATACAGAAATATTTTATAACGTTAATTGAAGTCAAATCTTGTACGAATTAATTAAGATAAATAATGAACAATCCACTAGAGACTAAATGAAAGCTGTCTGAGCAGAGCAAGTAATTGAGAACGTGACACCACAATACCTAGAGCTTGGCTTGTAAAATAAAAGACAAAGTAAAAAAATAAAATAAAAGGATATAGAGCGAAAAGTTTTCTTTAAGGTTCGCACCACTTTGCAATAACAACGATATATTAAAGGAACCCGCGCCAGGTTTAGCTTTACAGAATTTTGTATGTAAAAATGT
>KN716216.1:30845-50872 GCA_000816705.1 Dictyocaulus viviparus | reverse complement strand
ATATATATATATATATATATATATATATATATATATATATGTATACTTGCTGAAAACCAACAATTTGAGGTATGGCGGCAACTTCCTTCTTGTCCACTACAGCATCCATGCGAAGAATAGGTTTTTGTTGAAGACGGGAGCTTTGTATGCATCGAACAGAAGATTTCTGAGCCGGCTCCATCCGAGGAGAACAAAGAAAAAATCCTTTAAAAAGTAAAAAGTAAAATTCAAGATAAATTCTTATAGCCTTGATCACGTTTACTAAAATATGTTAAGAATAAAACTACTGGAACATCCACAAAAATATGAACGTAAATGTATAACATCGATACCATACTATAGTGACATTGAGAGTATAGCATAAAGCTGCATAACCTTCGATAGCCATAATTTAACGGTCAAAATTGACAATGATGCATCATACCACGAGCAAAACTATTATCTGAGTCCACATAACACCGAAATATGATTTCATTTCCTTCCTAAAGAAGACAAGAAAAAAGTATGAACGCTCTAATAGGAAGGATTAAGTTTATCATAAGCCAAATATATCGCAACAAAGTGGAGAGCATTAGCACTAAGTTCCACGAATATCAAACACGTACAGGAAAATCGAGAGGTTGACAAGTATACGATCGCGCGCGCGGTTGCGGTGCGTGTTTCCTCGGACGTCATTAATACACATACTAAGCGGTTTGTTTGCCACAACAGTTGGTTAGGATAAGTATTAGCACTTTTGGAGACTCACTACACACATTAGCAAATGGAAAAACAGCAGTTTGTACGCTCAATTTGTTCGTGAACGAGTTGTCATGATTGTTACTCGACCAGTTCTTCCAAAATCAAGCTTCTAGCAATTTCACACGACACGAATAACTGCAATGCACACTCCCATCGGTTCAGCATGGTTTTCAAGAGTGAAACGTATCAGAACGTTGATGTTAGAGTGTGTGAAATGAAGTGTGATAAGATACGATTACCAGAGAGTTCTGTTCCCTTTTGAAATAAAATAAATCAAAAAAATTTTTTGTCAATCAACCTTATTAAATGATTTAATTGCCATCATTACTGACTTCTTCGCTATGCCTCCCTCACGTTTTAAAATGTTTTACCCATCGATGCGAATAGTTGAGTTACTGCTTGTTTGAACTTCCCTTCGTATTCAACTTTTTTGAAGTTCAAAAAATTTTATGAGGACAATAACGAGAAATAGTCGGATTAGGCAAAGACCGCTAAATAGGATGGATGCGATGAAATTTCCCACTTCAAAGATTCTCCTAAGGAGCATGTGGCCGGCATTATCATAATGCAGTAAAATGTTCTTCATATTAAAATCGCCGACCTCTTTTCTTAGACCGATGACTTCCGATTATGCAGCTTCTGACACTATTTCTCTCCAAATGGAACTTATAGTTAAGTTTTAAAAGTCCTTGAATGTCCTATCATATACACAATATTTTTTTATTAAGAGTCAAATTTAGTTGAGAGATGGAGAACTTGAGTTTTCCAGCTTAACCATATGACGTTGTCTTCACTACGTTTTCATAAATAATCCACTTCTCATCTCCCGTTATCATCCAGTTTAAGAAAGGCTCGATTTTGTTCCAAGCAAGCAAAGTTGTGCCTATAATAACTTGATCATTCAAATTTTTTTGATTTAATTGATGTGGCATCTTGAATATGTTGAATATTTCCACACTAATCCTCTCCATTGAATATGTTCCGAAATGGTTTGTTGATCTGCATTGAGCCTTTCTGCGATCTTCAACGTTGTGAAGAAAGTGTCTTGCTCCAACATGGTTCTAAGAAGATCGTTGACCGTGGTTTATCAGAAAGGTCGAAATTACCCATTTCAAATTTTCTGGACGATCTTCTGTATGCCCTACCGAGAACTGTGTTAATCAAATACTTCCAAGACTTTTCTACTAGTATTTCTTCTTTGTTGAAATTCGTATAAAACACAGTTGCTCGGATTAACTTCATCATTAGCCATGGCATTATCATCACACTGGAAACGAACATTAATCAATTTTGTTTTAGCGAATTCTTAGCGAATGTTTACATTGAGCGATAAGAATAAAGAGCCCAACATGCGCCAAATGAACCTATACTTTCGTGTCGAAGGTTGTTGTCATAAAAACAGACAGCACTTTTTTCGGTAGACCAGATAGTTCAATTCGTGAAAATTATCGATTGGATATAGCGTGTCCATGCGTTTCATTACTGGAATCGACTACTGTAAGTAATATCGAGGTAGTTTGGTTTGTTCGTTGTGGTAGCAGTTTGGTTTGTCGGGTTCAATTGCATTTTCGCCATTGACGTGCGTCTTAATGATAAATTTATTATTCTCGCAATGTTTAGTATATTCATGAATTTCGAAATCATAAAGATATTCGGGACAGAACAAGATTGTTTATTCATCAAAATGCTATATGAATATGATTCGAATGGAGTGACTAAACGAATCACCTAATGTTTCATTTTATGCAAAAATTGATTTGTTATCAATTTAACGGTGATTTATGGAATATTCATTGGTTATACAACTAGCAGTATATAGAAATGGTTAGGGCGAAAATTGTTATTGGACGGATGTTCATTTCATAATATCTATTCAAATCAAATGAAATGATCAATCAAATCAATCAGAAGGGGCTGATCAATTATAGCAGAGGGCTGATAAGATACCAACTTAGTACAAGGGAAGCACTGAGTGGTCATAGATCTAGGACGTTAGCAGCGTAATGAATGAGCACAACAGACCGGATATCAATACGTGTGGGTTCGGGTCCTGACTGGTGTTCCAAGTCTTGCGTATCACACACAGTTCAATCGATTACTTTTATTTGTAGTTTGAAATAGAGTTATTGTAGTATGCATAATGATAACAACTGAATATTATATTTATCATAATCAATAAAATTGCGCGTAACGTTCTCAATATGTAACTGAAAACTATCATTTGAGGTAATATAGACGTTTGACGGGCTTGTCATATGAGGAACTAAAACAAACAATCGATAAGCGTGTGTAACCCAATAATGTGGGCCATATTGCACCGCCTTTGCAAATTCATGGCACTACATAGGAGTGAAAATGCAAAACAGTTCATATGTATATGAGTTAGTTCATATACATATGAGTTCATAAATTTTCAGTGATGTTAAGCGAACAAGGATATAAACTGTGAATTTTTAGTCCATAGCAATTAAACAAAAAACCGGTTAACAAACGTTTAGTCCGAAAATAAATGTAATAGTTTTTAATGATTTTGAAAAACATTTAGTTAATAATGTTCCGATTGATGTGTTTACACGTTACATCAATGTCATTATCTATTGTATTATTTTGTGCATCGGTCTGATCGCGTATAAGAATTTGCATGTGAAGCGGAAAATCAAAAACAGAAAATGTTGGTATAATTCTATGGAAATAATGAAATACACACGTTATTAGAAGGATATGATATAATCTTAGATGTGATTATATTACTGATATTATCAGGATAGATAGATCACTGGATTACATGGATGTCGGTCAGTCATCCACAGCCGAACGGGTCCTAGTAGATCTATTTCTTTTCATCACTTTTATGAACTATATGACCATTGCGATGGCGATTTTTTTTGTTATGAATCTCATTTCCAGTAGAATCCAATCGCTTACGATTCGCATCCATCAGTCGTATGCATATTTCATTAGTCCCTATCGCGCACGAGGATAGTCTAATGAATTCTTTTCGTTCTAGGCATTCCTTGAACATCATAATCGATTTCAAGGGCCTTGGTAAAGAAGTCAAACAATTGAGCTGGTGGTCTTCCTTCAGTGCGTTTGATCACCAATGGGATACAATCACTTACAGCTCGTGTCCACCAGTTATTATTCATGAGCATTAAGTGTACGGCCCACCTAAATTTCGGAAGCTTGGTCGGTACGGCTGCGTCTATGAGTTCTGATCGTAGATCAGAACTACGTATTCCCTTCTTTCACTTGAATAATACGGCTGGATGTGGATAGTTTGGGTGAAAAAGTATAACTCCATCAGAAACTTTTCCTTTCCGTTTGTGATGATATTGTTGTAGTTATAGAAGGCAGGAATACTCTCTCTTTTACACCCTCACCATACTTCACTGAGGCTCGTGATTGTGTGAATATGGTCCATCGCTCCAAAATTTTCAAAAAACCCTACCTTCTTATATGTTTATTCCTTGTTTGATATTTCGCCAATCTTGTTAAGAATGGTTAGTAAAAGCGCTTATACACGCAGATGGCAGGCAAATTAGATAACGCCAATGCTGTACGCGATTCCCTTCTGTACAACAATACGGCTTTTCCGGTTCTCGTTCTGTTCTAACGTAGAGTTGCTTACTCCGATAGGTAGCACTTGAAACGTCTGCATCTAGACGTGTATTAATCAGGATTGACGGTTGATTCCTTAAATGTTCGAATTGAATACGGTTTGGTCTAGATGCTACACTAATGCATAGCGAACAACTAGCATTCCTGTCCTGTATAAAGACTTTTCAAAATTATGGGTCAACATGAGCGTCTTTTATTTTCTCACATGGAGGTAGAAAATATGACTGTTGAGGAGATGACTTGCTCCAGTCACCTACTGGAAGCATAATCCTATCATGGGCTGCCATTAAACTTGTCTTCGATTTCAATCAGTGAAGCGATGGAAGTTCCATGAAGATTACAATTTTTTCCATATTCAGCGACTTCGTGGCAATACTTCTGCTTTCCATGTCCTTCTAAACGTTACTTAGTGTTCGTGAGCAGCTCTTCCTTGACGAATAGGTTGAAACGATCTTAGGGACAAAAGTGCATTAGTATTTTTCAAAACCTTACCATTTTTGAGCAAGCACTTGCACTTATGTGTAATCTATGCATAAATTCACAATGCTGTAGTTGCTTTTTACTTCCGAGTTCATTACATATCAAACGCTTCTGTATACACGTTTTTACTAGAAGAAATGAATCGATACTGAATGTTTAGTTTTCTGCTGCAACAAGTAGAGCAATGAACTCAAGATTGGCAAGGAATACAACTACTTCTGGTAAGCGCTTTTATTCTTTATTCTTTATGTCAAAATGAAAATACAGATGATGCCACATCCATGGTAATTTTGTAATAATAATGTAATAATTATTATATAATATTACATTATTAATGTAATAATTATTTTGGCATGTTAGTTGTACTTTCTAGCGAACATTGCTGTTTAGAGTCCGCTCTTATTCACGGGAAACAAGGGTCAACACCATTGGTCCTCGATCAAAAATCTACGAAAAGAAAGGATGTGTTACAACATCAGCATTCTATGACGAAGGTGTATTCTGATTTGGTCCTTCGAGTAGTTGCTGTATTTTCTTTTGAGTCTGCAAGATACTAACTCCAAATGTGCAGGATGAGTATTATTGGATATAATACAGTATATTATTTACATCTCTTTGTTTATATTTCTGCGTCTAAGATTTATGCGCTAGGTAGAACCGAAATTATGTTGATGTATTTTTGGAACTTAATGTGTATTTTTCGTCTTTTGGGGAAGCAGTGGCTCAGCGATGGAGGTGCCGCAGTGACGCGCCGGCCCGAATCAGTTCGCGGCCGACCCCAGGCCTATCAACCCGGCCATCCGTTCGGGGTCGGTAAATTGTTACCAGAGGAATTTGGGTAAGATAACTAGCACTGACTTGGTGAAGAGTTGTCAACTCAAGTCACTGTATAGACCAGACTTGTATTCAACAACCTCCACGATATCACTTGAAGACGAATGCGTTGGCGCATCCGGCCACACGACCAATATTTTATACGCTTTGAGGTGTTTTTTTTTCATACTTCTAGTTTTGTGTAAGAATTTTGTAAAATTTTCTAAAATCAAAAGCTCATCTTGTTCAAAGTTGTGTTTAAAATATGTAAGATGGATAATACGATGCTTTACAGTTTTGTTCTGCATGTTTTTGATTAGAAACTGATTAGTTTTTGGGCTCTGTTCCTTCCATTGCGTCATTTTCATCTCCATAATGTTACTCTTCTGCGTTTGCCAAACTACACATAATGCTAAAAATATTGCTAATTTACATTTAAGCTGTGGTGTTCCTGTGATCTTCATAATCGCAGTATTTCCGAAAGTACCTTTCTGAATTATTAAGTCTGAGCTCAACTGTTCCGTCAATTGATCACTATTTCTAATGAAATACCTCATCACTTATTATGGTATTCATATTCATTTCGGTGCTTTTTATGACAGAATGGAGCATGGGCCAATAAATCATCAACATTTGATGTCATAAACACAATATCATCATCATCATATGTTAAAAATAAAGTGGCTTACGGTTATCTTCCAGGCACAACTCTGATAGTTTTCAAACTCAACGTTTTGGTAGTTTCTTGAAGCCGTCCAATTACCCAGTCTTATTCATCACTGGTGTAGTTAGCGACGGTGTTTTTCCAGAAGATAACTAAGAAATTATGTGAATGTTTACCTGTAGTAGTGTTGGGATTTTGTCCGAAAAGGAATTAAATAAAGGTGAGAGGTGCGTGTGTTGAATTTGTGTGTATTGACTGCTGTTGCAGTAGTGAATGTAGTTTACCGGCAGGGTTGCACCCTTCTTCATCAATGGTGTTTCAGTGGAATTTTAGGATTAGACTCCTTCATGCTAGGAGTGATGCTGCGACGCGGGATTTGAGATCTGATTGCGTAGCCAATGGTATACGATTGTCGTTGGAAGAACAATAGTCCTCTTGTAGTTGGGTAGTTACCTTAAACTTGGGTAATTAAACGTTTATATAATACATAACAATAACACGATAACAAATAACAATAATAATAAATAACGAATAATAAAAACAATAAAATACAATATACGGCAATCGCAGTATAGAGAAAGTGTATGCTAGGAAAATCTATGAGATGAGATTAAATACCATTGCCTTTTGATCATACGTAAGAAAGACAAACCATGATAGGTTCAATGAATCACGAATATTTACAGAATAGGAAATTGTCACTATTCAAAGCTTAAGAATGTTGTGAGGATGTTAAGAATGATACCGATAGCGAATGTTGTAAGCTTAAATAGCATGAGGATAATTGGTGAGACAGCGAGGGTGACATGTTAATAATTGTGATGTTAAAAATGATTTTGGTAGCGAGCGTTGTAAACTTAATAGTATCATAAAAGATGATAAAGGTGAAATGTTGATAATTTCTTGAAGAATTGGTTGTGGTCGATAGGAAGAGCTATCTTATGGCCGGCATGGTATCGATCGATCGGTAGGCATGAGTAAAATGCTCATCACTGCGATCTATCAATTGGTGTGCGTTTATTGTGATGGATGAAATGTTTTGGAGTGTATCAGATATACCCTACATGGGTGGATAGTTATTATTTCTTTCATACCCGTTCTACTAATCTATCTTACATACCGTGTCATGCATGCTCACATTACGTCAGGGTGTACTTGTTAAGATGAGTGCGTTTCGTATAGTGTCGTTGTTGTGAATTGGATTGGATTATTCTGATTCACTACCAGTTCATCACTGTCTTAGCACTAACTGATAAAATATTCTGCGTTGCTATCTTTTTTTTTCACAAAAAACACGTGCAAGAAGGAAAACTGTTGAGTTTGCGAAGAGCATTTCTGGAGCATTTACATCGGTTTCATTAAGCTATTTATTCACAATACTGTTAATAGTAGAATGGAAGTGTTTTCAACGTACACAGTGAATACAAAAATTGCTCTGTACAGTTGTAAACTTTCGTAAATATTTCCCACCCTGTTGAGCCCGACTTTTTTTTATTTTCCTTCCATTTTGGTCGCTAGAAAGTGGCATTGAGCATTCTCGACGTGCAGTAACCTATTTTATTGTTATTTAAGTAATCAATCGACTATTGGCACGATATCGTCATTTCATAGGTATAAAATCTTGGCAGTCAATCGTGAGAAGTTTATGATCACTAATATTCTCATTGATGGAAAAGCCGTCACTCATTATAATTTTATCGTAAGTTCTCAGTTACCCTAATGAATCACTCTGCAGTTTTTCCCCGTTATTATTAATCGAGGACATCGTAAGTCATCCTCTTATCTTTAATCTGATGAGACCTCTTATTTCATTTATTATGACAGACCGGTGAATCCTCAGTAGAGAAATTTAGCGTAGCCCAAGAATATCTCTCGGTTATAAGCGATTGTTAGTACTAGTATAGTAGAAAAATTGACTTATAAAAAACGATCTATACAAGCAAGCAGTTGCAGTTACATCGGTTTGTTTGCAAACATCTGAAGGTTTCACACTAACAAAACCAAACTAGATGGAAACGAAATATGTCTTTAAGGAGCTAACTTCAGACTTCAGACTCCATTTGAGGTGGCTAGATAATTGTTATGTTCCATGACTTTCATAACAAATGAAAATCTTAGACGTAAAGCTTATCACATGTATCTTCGTCATCTCTGAATAGTTTTTTAAAGTAGACGCCCAGAAAAAAAGCGTATAATTGCAATGCAATTTAGCTGGTATTAAAATCCAGATTTTTGACGTACAAAACATCAAATTCATCAATCTTCCATGATTCCCTAACAACACAGTGAGATATGAAATACTCTTCTTTATTTACATTTTAAACTGTAACAACATTAATGAGCAGATTGAATGCACAACAAAAGGGTGAGTTACTACGACTGCGACGACCATTACCATCTACGTTAATAAAGATGGAAATTTTGCGAGAGTCGATATATGTAGGGCTTCAAATAATTTTTCTTCTGACAATAATAAACATAAGCTCAAAATTGCTAGCGCTACTTGCCGTTCGATCCGCCCAAGAGATCATCTCAAAAAGAACATTCTAAGCTACATCCAGAAACCGTTAAACAAACAATAAATGATGGCTGGGATCATAAAAAGTACTGGAGCTAATACAAGACTCGTAGGCAAATCAACCACTTTTCGGAAGAAAAAATCAAATAAAATTAAATAAAACTGAAAAGCACAGACTGTTCTTGTTGCATGAAATTTCGAAACACCTCAAACAGAACTTGAAAAAAAAATAACTATCATGATATTTCGGCACCACGTATAAGATAGTATCACATACTGCCAAGCGATGGAGACCATAAATAAGGTATGCTGCGTCGAAAATGTTTGAGATAAAGCTATGTTCTATACACATATTATTGCTCAGCCTTACTGAAGTTGTTGGTCACCATAATCTGCTTCGGATTTCCTTGTAAATGCCTGCATATTCAACTGAAAAATTCACCATAACGCGGTTGTCTTTGTTGTACTTTGAGCGATTTGTACGAAAACATCATCGGAGTCGAATATATAACACCATCATCTCGGACAAGAGTGATGGGCACTTCCGCATCGTCACCACCAAATTCCCAGCTGGACGCCTCATTTTTAACAACCGTGTGAGATGGTACTTGACATGTCAACGATTCGTCCGATCTAAACAGTGCTCGTGATCTATCTATTACATTGCGGCAGAGTGAGTTTTCATCGGTTTTAATTTTAAGATTTTTTAAGTATTTGTATTTAGATTTGTAATATTCAACAGTCTGAAGGTAACATTTGTAAGGATGGAATAGTGAACCTATAGATAGTTTCCACCGGTGTTGTTCCAAACCATATCTTTAGATTCGGTTTCATATTATAACCAGTTAGCTCAACACGAGCCATTGAGTCGCTGCCAGTGATATCCAAACCGTTCACAACAGGAACCGGTGTTATTGGTTGGGATACAGGGCCCATTGCTTCATAAAATCGATATTCAGCCTAAAAAAATGACAAAAAAGTCATCATCAGCATTTCGCAACAAGAAATGATTTGTGCACCTTGTCTGTAGAGATGATCGTCCAAGCAGCACCATCACTAATTTGATGATGTGTAGCATCAATTGGAGTAGCCTTAAAAGTATAAATGACTACAACTCGTATTCTAACATATTAGTTCAATCGAGGTATATAATTGGAAAAGACGGATAAGTAAAGCAGCAAAGAAATGAGATATGTGAGAAAATGCCCAGCCAACCAGGTCGGGTGCATGATGTATCGAGTGCGTAAACACTAGGCATGGGTTACTGTAACTGCATGGAGGCTGGGATCAATAAGCTTTGCGCCATAGTCCCGTGATAGCTGTTTTCGGAATAAACTCATGAAGAGAAGAGAAGTAGCGATAAGAATTTTGGATTGAACATGTATGAATCTAATTTTATTTTGCGTTTGATCAAGCACTTGCAACGATATTAAACGTTTACTTATAGTAAAAGTGGTAATATTGCTTTGATTTCATAAAGACAATAAAGTTCCATGATAATATAGCAAATAGTAATAATTAAAGTTATGGATTTTACCTGGTGTTGAATAATCTTATCATGACTGAGGCATAGGTAGACTGTTTCGTTGTCAATCATTTGAAACGCGCACTTATGCAATTGAGATACTGGTTCCTCATTGGTCGTTGAGTCCAGTATAACATGTTGCTTGTCGACCTAAAAACCAATGATTTTTTTACACATACTTTATATATGATTCAGCGAGCTTAACCATAACCACAACCTTCAGAAAATACGAAAACGGAAACAAACTTTTCGAATTTTCAGCCTAGGTAGTGCAATACCAGTAACACTATCAACAAGCTTGACAACCGAACCATAGTAAACAAAGCCATCTTTGACTGTGAAGTTTTCAGATTCAGGAGCAGTTGGTTCGTCATCAACTTAACAAACTGATTGATTTGATGTTATGAATATGTTTGAAGACCGCACGATCTTACACAAATGAATGGTGAACGCTCCCCATTTCGTAGAACTCGCATGGAAAGCGCCGTTATCAACATGCAGGTAACGAGTGCTAACAGTTTGTGAACGCAGTCGATTAAAAAGAGCAACCTTCAAATCAGAGTGTTTTAAAACTATGAATATATTATTGATATTTATGAAGATATGGTTTTAATGAAAAAATATTTATAAAACAAACACGGACACAAATAAATAATTAAAATACGGTCAAAATTCCTGGTAGCTAATGGATTTTTTGTCATCATTTCACCCATCTCCTAATGCTTCTTAATTTCCATCAATACTCAAAATATCCTAGTGCGCATAATACTTCCAGAAACTAAATTTGAAAAGCTGAAGAAATCCCAAATTCGTATCATAAAAGGCTAGAGTACTGAACAACTGATGCTTCCATCGAAATAAAAAGAATCAAGGAGTGGTCCAACCAGAGAACAAATATTAGTGAGCGATTATCGATGGGAGGCTATCAATTAATATACAGCACAAACTCACCTTTGTACCCGAAGCAATGCATAAGTATTTACAATCTGTGTTCTTCATACTTTGCTTTTTTTTTGAAGGTTTGCTGATCACCTAAAAATAATCGACTATGTTTGGAAGACGGCATCAGTAAAAACAAAAGCGTAAAAGTTTACTTTGATGCGCTGAGAGAGGAATAGACCGATTTCAACGCCACAACCATAGAAGAATTGAATTGACAGCTCAAAGTACTTTCTTTTATCTGAATCGCTTATGTACAGAGTTTTAGCAGCGCAATAGTCCTGAAAATATCTTAGCCCTTTAAAGCTCAATTTTATCACAACAGTCCAGAACGCCATAAAATATTTCATGATAATTTACTTATTTTTCTAAAAACTGTAATAGGTATAATAGGTTATAGGTGTCTTATAGCAATCGTTTATCTTATAGCACACCAGAGTGGTTATCTGTAGATAAGGGTCCACCTGAGGTTGCAAGTTACGCGATTGACTGAGCATTGTGGAAATATCAAGCTAACAAATATAAATTCTAGAACTCTTTTATCATCAATATTTTGTATTGGTTAATCTCTAAAAAACAGATAAAACATTTTTATTTCGGCACACTAATTATTTTTTAATGGTTAGGCAAAACGCTACCTCTAAGTATCATTTATTACACCTCACAGTCATAAGGAAATTTCTTAGACTGTAAATAGCCCTTTCTTTCGTTATTTAGCATTTGAGAAAAAAAAAACTATTTTTGCAACTGAATGTTCATTATATAATGGAAATGCTGAAATTGAAACGTGAATGTGGTAAGAAGAATGAATAATACCTCATTTGAACATTAATGCTTTTTAAAGATAAACATGGAAATAAATAAAAATGAAATAGATGCCCATTGCAGCTGACTGTATCCAATGTGCTTAACGTAGCAGAAGAATGAATTTTTTTACATATTTTGTGAAAAAAAAACCATAGTAACGCTTAAACCTAATAGAAAACAATCTATTCCTATGAGCACTTTTCAAATCCAATGAAAAAACCGTTCCAAACTGCTAACTTTTCCATTCGAAAAATCCAACTGCTGCCGTTCTTGGTCCGATGGAGCTCCGATTCCTATGAATGCACATAGTTCACTTGCTTGTTGTTCCTGAAACACAACTATATAGCTACGTTAAGAAAAGCATCTTCAAAAAAATTATTATTAATTCACATAACATACAGAAATTCGTTCATGCTCAGGTCCGAGTTCTGGGGCAACCCCCATTCTTTTTTGGTGTTCTTTGAAAGACTTATAAAGTGATTCCACCTAAATCACATCACTTAAATTTCTATACGTTTTGGAGATAAACCTCGTAAAACATACTCTGTTCCTTTTCTCTTTCCATCCTTCACCAAGCAGGTAGATGCATGGAGGAGGGCAAAAAAACCTTAATTAATTTTTTACTTCAAAGGGACGTAATACACACCTAACTGAGAGTTATTACAGTATTCCTGGCTCATACGGTTAATAAATATCTCATTTGTTGACCACCTTTCATTTAATTTGAATTGTGAGAAATTACCGTACCCAATTGTGCATTGAATCAACGACACAACATAGATTGTAGTTAACGAAAAAAGCATTTACATCTGTATTTCTTACTAGTGAAATGAATTGAAATCACAAGCAAACAAAACAATATTGTTATCACAATTGAAGATCACGCAACAACATATTTAAACTAGAACGAAATACTTAGCGGTCAGCAATTACCGTAATCCTTACTGCTCGCGTCCGGAATGCATTATAAGCCAATTATCATCAATATGTTCCTTTATTGTGAGAATTCAGCGCACATTATCTATTCTATTCATATTCAAATTCCTCAAGAAACGACAATTTCAGCCAGTCAATTTCTCCAGATAGTATTTGTTTTTATTTGGAATAGAGAAAAGTGCATATATTCAACACATATCTAGCTAACAATATTTACAATATTAAGTAGCGCAAAATTGAAGTTGGCTATCCGGAAACAACTAAATCTCAAATCCAATGCAAATGATAAGATACAGCACTTTACATGAATGCCTCAACAAGATCATCTTGAAACAGATACACCAACCCAACCACAAAATTTCTTGTTCACTTCAACACTCCTGAATTCGATTTAAAATTCTGTAAATGATTAGTTTATAGATCAATAAATAACAGAACGGCTAAGCTTCACACTGTACATGACGATATCTACAATGAAAATTCTATCAGTATTAGGAATCCATATCTTAAGCTACTCTCAAGAGCCGAACAGAAATTTCGAAATAACATAGTTCCTGTTCAATAGATTCTGTGTAATATTCAATTCCCAATAACTACCACTTCTATCAACTATTACAAAAGCATTAAATGTTAAATATGTAGCACGAAGAATGTATATGGTTCAAGAACGGACAACACACTTATCGTCGTCCATATTTAAGAGATCTGCGTCAATTAGCTTGAATCTGAACTCACGCAGTAATTTGCGCTATCTTGGCGTTGTTGTATGCTAATTGAGATAAGCTGGCGAACTGGAGATTAGGGTTACGCCCTGAGAAGCGACAGCTGACAACATTGCTAGAGCGCACAAGAAACTGTAGCATGTCAATAAATCGCGCAAACACCTTTAATAGACAGGTGCATCAGTCTTTCTATTTTGTTAGCGAACCTACTTCATATTTCCAAAACACTTAGGTAACAACCAAAGCAATTTGCAATAAACGAGAAAAGCACCATGAAATTTGTCATCTAAGTATTACATTCACCAGTCTTCAGGTTCTATTAAATATAAATTTTACTAAAGCAAATCCTCTAAACGCTCAAAATAAAGAAATGATAGTTGTTTTACTGCATTCAAACCGTCTATTAAACACGGAGTGAAATACTGGGACAAATCTAATGAAAAACTTGAATATTTTACAGTCCAACAGAATTTAACAAAAACAACTCAACAAGAAAACAATACATCTGGAAACGTAGGAATGATAAAAATGGGACAATTTTCTATCAAACCTCTTCTCATTGCCATACGATTTTTGGGCGACTTTGGCATGAAATATGGAAATCACGCAATCATACTGATCTCTGTTGCACAGGTATTGAGCCATCCGATCACTAAAATTGGTTCATCCAGTTTGCATGTTTCTTGTAAATTCATTCTGGTCAATATTACCTAGTTAGCGGCTGTGGAACATCACCTATTGCTAACTGAAGCGGAGTAGAATGCATCATTGGTTGAATGATAGATGAATAAGGTGCAGCAGAGCCATTGAAGTCACCACCTAGAAATGATGAAGACGCAGAGACGTTGTAGAACTGGTCTGAAATAGATGCACAACTATATTCCAGTAGTATAAACTCAACTATTAGTTTATAATGAAGCATCTTGTTTAGTCATTTTAAACATCGTTTCCCATAGCTTGAGTTTCTTTGTGCGCTCTCATCACAATAGACTTCTCAAAGTTCGGTATCATAAAAAAGGTATCATAAAAAAGAGGTACGAACTGTACAACAAGCTCCATAAAATTTGAATGACCAAAAAGTTGCTGCATTACCTATTCCGCAGTGAGTAAAACTTTGCTGCCCATACAGCAAATGGCGTGAGTGTATGTGAGAAGCATGAGGAGTAGATGATGACTGAAAATTGCATGGAAACTGTCCAATATTCCACATCTCAGTACTTTGCGATGGATAATAATAAGCATTAGAAGACGAGATGTCTTGAGCAGGTACGTGATAGGCCAAAGATCTTGTAACCGACGAAGCATCCTCGCAGTACTGATGTTGATCGACCACTGCACCAGGGAGTGCTGCTGGCGCTGGAGGAGGGGCTGTCGCTGCGACTGAAGATGCCGTCTGGTAATCCATGGCGGGAATCTCCCGTTAGTCCGACACAAGAGTAGTGTGGGATGGGAACCGTTTGCACGTTGATGCTACACACACGCAGACCTCGAAGAGTAGATCTAGCTGTGGGAGTCTCCCACTGGCTCCACCGCCACCATCCACAAAAGCTGATGGGGCGGAGCATAGGCATAGCGGCCAATCAGCGTCGTAAAAGTAGTGACGTGCAGATCAATGCATGCATCGAAAACGGTACCACTGCATCAAAATTTTAGAATTGGTTATAACTTCCAGAAAGTATATAATAACCTCATTACGCGTCCAAAACAGAAAAACATGGAAAAAGCAATAATGAGTAAAATGGATAGTTACAATTATTGATCGATCAGACCGTTACACAAGAAACATATTTGTACCTTAGCAAAAAGCTAGCATACGCCCGCAGTGGCACATGTGTTCCATGAGATTTAATCTTCAATAATTTATATAAATCGCAGTATTGTTTGAAGAGGGCTCATCTTGCTACCAGATGATGTTTGGAGTGACCCCATTAGTGACGTACCACTGCAGCAAGATTTTATTGATGTATGCTCATGAGATATATACGTCATCGATAGCCAAGCTCTTCAAATATATCACATTTTATAAATGGGATAATTCGAAGTTTTCTCTCGGAATTTAGACGTATCTTCAAAATGAACATTTCTCCATAGATTCTCATCAGAAACATTTTAGAAAAAAAAGCAAAATGAATGAAAAAGATTGTTACTTGGAGAAATTGCAAAAAAAAATATAGCAGAAAGGATTATAGAATATTGTGAAACTAACTTGAGCTATTACCGTAATACTAGATGCAACACGCAAAAAGCGAAAGCAGGGCTAAAGCAATGAGTTTGTCGGCGACAAACACTCAAGAAGTCATGGGAAGATGAAATTACTGCTCTTGCAGAGTTTTCACCTTTATCCTAGTCCAAGCAACCGTAGTGCTAGTGGGTAGACATTGGTTTCATTTTTTAGGTTAATATGAAAAAAAAATCTCAAAAAGTGATCAAAAATGGTCATAAGATTTGAATTCTTTTAACAAAACAAGAAAAGCTTTCCACTTTCTGCCGTATTCTTGAACTTGTAGTTTCCTCAAAATAGCAGTAATCTTGCACCTCAGAAATTAACAAATTAACTCAGAAATTATAAAGTTGAAAACAAGCTATAATTATAAGTTTCAAACATTCAAAGTTTCAACAGCACAAATTCAAAAGCAGTTGTAGAGCTGAGACAGTGTTCTTCGTGGAAATATTTGCCATATTATAATGAACATAATACGAAACATTACAGCGATTCGTAAATTTCTTCTAAAATTTTTGATACACAGAAAAACTGTATGCAATTTAAATCAAAGGTTCACAAAATTTTTTCAATCCTAAGGAGGAAAAGATAAATCGACTAACAAAGCTGATAAAATCAAAACAATCTAGCAGTTTTCACTAAGTTTCAGCAACAAATTAAACACTTGCAATCCACTTTCAGAATTGTATACGGCAATGATTTATCAATGTCAAACATTTCTTATTCTTATTGATTATCGTGGGAAACATCACCACGCTTCTTTCAACTACACCACTGGAATGTATTCAATTTTGCGAAAAGATTATGGTAAGTGGTTGCACAACATTCGAAAACTTATCGAAAATTATGCTAAGTGAACTAAAATATCAGCGAAAAGAGTTCGTATTCGAGTACATATGAGCGGTACAGCTTTGAAAACAAAAATTCCAATCTCACCTCACATTTATTACGTTTCATAATTCATACTTTCCTTAACAGTCTTCACATTTATTCCTCCATGTACTGCTTTTCTTAGCTACGTTAATTTGAATAAAGACAAGAAACAGCGTACTTGTGATAAGACATTGCATGACATAAGAGATAAGCTACGACGTTGATCAATCCGTATTGTGAGATGCAGCCAAGCATTTGTGTTCAACGTGTAATCGGGAGGTTGATTGAATACGAGCGTGGTCTATACAATGACTCAAGTTGACCACTCTTTTTCGGGCTAATGCCGTTTATATTACCCAGATTTGTTTAGTCACATTTATTGACCTCAGATGGATAGCGGGCTTGGTAGGTCTGGGGGAGGCCACGAACCTCATTGGGGCGTGCGTTTAATCTGAGATAGCCTTTACTTACTACGTACTTCTTGACAAATAATTTCGAAATTTTAGCGAATTACAAACACATTGTCAGGCAATCAGAGCATTTAACATGCACTCTCTTCACAACTCTCTCACGTTCTTTATCGGAATTTCAGTGGTAATAGGACATAGTAAAAGAATAAATAAATAATTATGCATTAATATCAAAGCAAACACATATCTACAAAAAAGGATGATTTTATACTTGCGATTCTCACTATTATAAAATGCAAATTGTTTTCACAAGAAATTGGTGTTAATCATTTGTTAACCACTTTTTATGCTTAATATGTTTTAACCGTTTCAACCTAATAATAATCGATATGCATTTCCCTTATATAAAACAACGTATTTGCATAAGCTTCAAGTCATTAGTTACCCATTAGCTATTCTTTAATATGAGAATTATATCTAAAAATCAATATCACTTCCAGATTGTACGTCTATTAGTTGAGCTTGATTTGCTTAACCCAGCTGAAACTGCCAACTGCTATTCAAAAGTTCCCTGTTTTCACCACAAAACACTATTTTGAAACCAAACATATTACCTAAAAAAGTTGTATTGTAAAACATTGTCTATGTAAAACAATCAAATGTAATGCCTATGATTTCGTTAATATCATTTTGAGGTATTAGTTATGTTGTTGTGGGAAATAGCAACAATGAATGCTCATTATAATCAGTAATCAGCAAAACGATAAGCTCCTAGCCGTAATGATAAGCTTAGCGAAATAATACTTCAAAAATAGCAACAGCAACGTAAAATATTAAATTTAGTATTTCGTTGGATAGGAAGCAAAACACGCTTAACTTTGGTAATATAATAAAGCCTAAACAAAGAGCCTTGCTAGAGCCAAAAAACGATGTTGGACAGTTTGTTCATTTATTACGATATGTTCATTGAAACCGAAAATCCTGCTTCCTCTCAATGTTCTCATTCTTGAATTTGAACTATCGTTTATCCATACAACCACTGATAAATAAGATCGAGTTGAAATTAGACAACAAAAAAAGCTTCTTATCAGCTCAAGTCGTAGTGTGAATACTTTTTATGAAAAGATAGAAATTTACGACATGCCTAATATGCCAATAATTATACTCAGCTTGATTTGTTGAAAACGATATATAAATATGTATTATTCTAAAATGCCGATCATAATGAATTATTCTCTCATTCATTTGATCAAAACACAGTTACTTGATTGAGAAATGCTGAATTTCAATAAAAGTTTCGAGAATTTTTGATTATTTAAAAATGATTTTTGTTATACATCAATTTCGATGCACATTTTTCGGTGCGGGCTTTGTTGCCAATAACGCATTGCTTTCTGTTCATTTCATATTCATTTTTGAACGTTGACAAAGATGTTAGACAAAGAGCAAATTGGAGCGATTTTCTTATTCGATTTCAAAATGAGACATTAATCAGCAGAATTCGCTACATCAACAACGTATTTGGTCCAGCAGCTATCAACGTGAAGTGTTGTTTCAAGATGTTTCAGAAGAAAACAAGAGTCTTAAAGATAAATAAGGTAGCGGCCGACGACAGAAAATTAACAATGAGCAGTTAAGAATAATCATCGGAGCTGATAAAATACAACTATACGAGATGTCGCAGAAGAACTTCACATCGAACATTCTACGGTTTGTCACTTAAAGCAAATTGGAAACATGAGAAACCCGATTAAGGCTGTCTTACGAACTCATCAAGAACCAATGAAATCATCGTTTTGAAAAATCGTCGTATTTCATTCTACATGAAATCCACAAACAGTTTCTCCATCGGATTCTGACTTGCGATAAAAAGTGGAACATATACATGGACTCGCGACGATCAGCATAGAGAACTGATAAAAAGCTCTAAAGCGATTCCCAAAGTCTGAATGTTTCCAAAGTGTCATAGTTAGTGTGTAGTGTTCTACTTCAGGTTTTACCCACTGTAGCTTTAAGAACCCCTACAAAACCCTTATGAAAATACTCAAAACTTATCCACAATGACGAGCCGCCACAGTCCTACAACCAACGCTTCAAATGTCAAACGAATTGAATTACGAAATTTGCACTAACTTCCCATTTGCTGGAGCTATCCGTCAACTAATAACATTTCTTTAAAGGTCAAAACAAATTCTTGGAAGTAAAACACTTCTACAAGCTATAAGATATAAATACCTTCCGACAATTTTTCGGTTTCTGAGGCATCAATGAAATAATTCCATTAGCTCCAAAAACGGTGCTGACTTTTCTATTCCAATAAGTTATCTGCCGTAAAAAAATGAAAAGAAAGGATAATCATAAACTAAACGCACAAAAAGAGTAGAGGTAGTATAAAGTTGCACAGCAAGTACTTCACAAAAGTAAACCTTTATCAATACTAACAACCTCACATAACTTATAACTTCACAAGTACTGATTCATTTCCAATATAAACTCTTATAACAAGCAACGCTCATTTTGCAAACAAGCGTCGAGAACAAGAAGTTGAACATTAGTAGCAAAAACATTTCGTTTTTGACTAGTAATACATGCAATTCTCACTTAGTTCACTGGATGCTGGTAAATCATAATTTAATTAGATAATTATTGGCGTTGATCAATCCCTTGTGGTGGGATGCGCCCCCGCATTCATGTTCAACGTGATATCGTGGAGGGGAATGGAAGCGGGCACGGCCCATACATGACCTGGGTTGACCACTC
>KN716215.1:371271-386313 GCA_000816705.1 Dictyocaulus viviparus | reverse complement strand
TGCCCGCTCGACTCAGTCGATGATCAACGGGAATCCAGGTGATCCAGGTGATCCTCTTGTAGTTGGGTAGGGACCCCAAACTTAGATATTTAAACTTTTATGTATACAACAATATAAATAACAAAATAACAAATAATAACGAATAGTGACGTAATGTATCACAATAAACGATATATGTAAAAAAGACAAAGTAGCGAAATATATCAATACAGTTATTATCCAATATATTGCGCTATAACATCGAGTAATAACAGATATCACAAATCACAGATGCGCTAAAGAAACGAATACATCAACTTCCTTTGTAATCGTGAATATATAAAGAATAAGAATGGATGCGACGAATCAGATGTGGTACGGTGAATTATTGATAACATTGGTAACAGTGCTATGGGATAATCGATCGATCGATCGATCGGAACGCCGTGCGCAAGAGCAAAGTGCTCATCTCTTTCATCCATCGATTGATCTCGATTAATAGTTAGAATGGGAAATATATTATTGATTTGATAATATGGACTAATTGGGTTGAAGATAGAGAAATTTCTCTATATCGTAGAGATTATTTTTCTATATGTGATGTCTATTACGTATAGTTGTTATAAATATAATGGAGAATACTCAGGTGAGTATTTTCTACAAAACATACATTTCGATAGTTAGACTTGATACATACAAAAACAATTGAAAATATAAATAGTTGCGATCTTCATGGTATTGAAATTAAAAAGTGTTTTTCTGAAACATAACAAGAACGATTTGTTAAGAGATTGACGGTTAACTCGTTCACCTCCATGATTGTAGTTGATGAAGAACTCGAGAATATCACTATTTTGAAATATTTTCCACCTGTTATATTTATGAATATGTTGACTCTTAAACTAAATTAAAGGAAAAAATATCTAGAGAAATACGGTTGAAAAAGAGTTTCGGAAAATAAAAGAGTCAAATCCTCTATACAACGAATGTCCATTTAGCGTGATCGAAGCAGATGACTCCAGGCTCATACTATACACCAACGATCAAACAAGTGTCTACATCTTCAAAAATGTAATCGATCACAATTTCACCAGTGACTTCCTTATATTTTACATTCTTAATGAAATTTTACTACAATCGTTCAAATCGAGTAAGCTATTTTCAAGATCGACTATCGACTTAACTCTACATCAATTGATGTCCGGTAGCCTTATGGGTTATCCCAAACATGCGTTATAAAATAACAATATAATTATGTCAATGCAATAGGATATACGACAACTTAGCTAACAAATGGATTGACATAACGTGGTACAAAATAATTTAGCATATGAATTCGATAAGAACATAAATGTAACTGGAATATAATGAACATCGCCAACTAATGACGCGCATGAAGTTTCAGATGTTCATAGATGAGGGTAAGAATATGAGAATACTGTGCGAGGTGATCTTTGGCCATTTAAATGCTTGATAGGATGGAGCTTTTGCTTGCGTGTGTTCATTTGCATATATGTATGTTTATTTGTGTTCGATGAAGTGGACAAAGAGACACGAAGTACGCGGCGGACAACTTTTGTTCCTCAGCCATTGTGGCTTTTTTTTGTCGAATAGCGTTATTTCTCAGCAACCGCTTGCCCTTCCACCGATTTCGTTTAGGAAGATTCAATCACTGAAGTTGAATGTCAGCTGTTAAGACCCACATTGAAGATACAATGAATTGACTATCATGACCATTTCCAAATAGTAAATTATTGGGTATAATATATGATGTCTCTCTACTATGTATAAAAATAGAGTCTTCTCGAAGGAGTATTCTCTACAACCTCAGCATTTGTTAAGCAATAGTGAGAATGATTTCAATAGTCGGAAAACACATTCTACCCAATTAAATAAATGGTCGATACCAACCTTGTGTTTTGTTAGACAAAATGACAAATCATTCCGTTGAAAGAATCATTTTACCACATATAATTGGTTGTAATCAAATTCGAGGTCAAACCGAATCAAATTTCCGTTGTATTCTGCTCGAAGTAACAGTGAAGGGCGTAATGCATGAATTTTTCATAAAATAGCTTCGTTGCATCGATGTAGTATAGAAGATTGGTTCCATTAAGAGATATAATATTCATAATGAATGCACAATTTTGGTTTGTTACTGAATTATATCTAAAATTTGGGAATCTATTATGACAGGGTGTGGAACTTCTGGTTCAACGACCTCACTGTTAGTAGTTTCAGATCGTCGTGGACCACACTTGTCACTAATGTACTCAAACTTACATGTCATCAATACTTTGACTCCTTCGTATGCTGCGTACTGTTCAGCATAATCACGATGCTAATTCCGCATGGCTTATTTTCACAGCACTTCCAGTCCTATTGGAATTCCTTTACGCATGTGATTTCATTTAGCTTCATGTACGTATGTTATCGAATACAAATGTGGACCAATCCTAATAATTATAGACGATGACCAATTATTGTTAAAACAGTTATTTCATTCGAATCGAACTGTACTAATCCAGCATCGATTTGTGCAAAGAGTAAAAATATTGTTTGTCCTGAGGCGAGAAAAAATCTTCATTCTTATATTCTTTATAAGATCATTTATGACATCTTTACTCATTACCTTTCTGTGTGCAGAAACATGTGGCATCAATTGAGGACATGTAGTAAAATTCTGGAAATCGGGAAATAAAAAAAATCTGTGAGTATGCATCAGTATTCTGTATATACATTAGCAATAAACAATAAGAGATTAGATGATGTTGGATGACGAATGAACAGTAGAATTTTGGACTATCACATCTGCAACATTCAACAGCTTACGAACTCTTCGGTGCTTTTAATCCTCCCATTATTCTTTACAAGCCCACATCACATGATTTTGCTGTGAGAAAAAGGTTTTCATGTCATCTGCACTAGACTGGGTAGATGTTTGTTTTGCTATTACATAATTATTTAATATGTTAATATTTAATGTTAAAATCATTTAGTACGTTCATGGATGAAATAGCATTGAAGCTTTAACCAGTATCTATGTTGAGAAGTAACGTCATATACGTCGTTGAAGTAGGTATTCATTCTAAAGGAAACAAGGACTACAAACATAAGGAAGAATGTACGGCTCAATGTGCTGTCTTGGTTTACCAAGCGTTCTCGCCGCGCATGGTCGACGCGGGGCGCAGTGACCCACTAGCCGCAAGGTCCTTATTATAGATTTTCTCCGGAACCGTTAGACTTATGTTTTCGATCGCATAGTTTCAATTCTGCAACTCACTAACACACGCGAATTTTTAGGCAAGAGATTCATGAAGTTATGAATTGTAATTGTTGTAATTTAGTTGCCATGAATTGAAAATCGTTTGAGACATGATTCTCCGCTTTGTTCGGAAACCGCGGAGCGGTTGCTTGAAGCTATTATATATTACTGCGTTTGTATGTTTATTCTTCGTCATTTCTAGTCATATTAAACATTCACTGTCTCAAGCAAATGCAATTTCTGCTCCATTTGACAGCGTAAGTTTTGTCTTTTTTATTACACTGGAAGAGGTCTAGATTCCTTCTATAGTCAACCTTAAAGGTGCTCATGCCAACTAGTACGTTTTATCTAGGATGGTATTGCACATACTTTGCCTGAAGATTCAAAAGAGTACTTGAATCATGAGCACGCAGGTGTACATTCCGAAGATGCCCCTCTACCAATTATTAAGAATGAAGATGGTGATGGTGTCGATGCGGACCGAGTTGACCAGTATGATGTTTTGACTTTGTCAGTTGTTTATGAGAAAGTTTCTTTGTTTGTGTAGTTCGTGTTGTAGGGTGTATAAGGCAGATCAGGACCAGGAACAGATTCCTGCTGTTGGAGCTGTTGCTGCAAATGATGTGTTTGGTAAGCAGCATCGTAGTGTTCGTCCTGACTCTAACGATGTGAATTACCCTCATCTGAACACAAACGGAAAGTTTATTCCCCATCGTCGTATAGTCCACTTAGATCTCAAAGGCGGTGCTTTCAAGGTCAATAAATTCAATCCAGAACTTAAAATTGCCAAAATATTATGACGTTGAAGTTTTTTTTTTCAGCCCGAGTTTTTTACGGAGATGTTCCGCTATTTGAATCGTATACAAGCAACAGGTGTCCTTATCGAATGGGAGGACATGTTTCCTTACACTGGGACTTTATCTAAGGCTGTAAATGGCAACGCATATTCTCTGGAACATGTAACAAGTTTTCGTTTATCAAATCTCACCATCAACATGTAACAGCATTCAGGTAGAGTTCATTTTGAATGAAGCGAAGCGGTATCGTCTTGAAGTTGTTCCTCTTGTTCAAACTTTTGGGCACCTTGAATGGATTCTGAAATTGGAACAGTTTGCTCATTTAAGAGAAGATTCCAGGTTCCCACAGGTGCAGTCGAGGCATTTTCTCTTTACCTAAGTTACGTGTAATATTTCGGCTTTATAGCCGAATTAGTAATAATATAATTACTGTCATCCTAGGTCATATGTTTTGCGGAGAAAGAAGCGTGGAATTTGATAACTGATATGATTGACCAGGTTGCGGTCGTGCACAAGAAGCATGGGATGAATTACTTTCATATGGGTGCTGATGAAGCATTTCAGGTATCATTTATCATTAGAGTAATCACCCATTCAAATAAATATATGACTCTTATATATAAAATTTGACTGAAACAATTCTTAACTGATATTTTGGGCCGGTAAACGTATTATTTATTAATGCAGCGAACAAATCTTTCCATTGTGAAAATTTCATAGCTCTATTGAAACATCATAGAATTGTAATTTAAACAATTTTGAAGTATTATTTAGCTAGGAATTTGTAATGCTAGTGTGATGGAAATGGAACGGCAGGGGTCGCGAGATAGGTTAATCCTTTGGCACATATCTAGAACTGCTAAATACATAAAGGAGCACTACTCGGTGAGTACTTCTCTGAGTTATGCAGTTCCAGACTTTGTTCTCCTACTTTACATTCCTTTTAGTTTCAAAAATATTAAAAATACTTTATTATGTTATGGAAAATATAGGCTTTGATATACTTTGAAGCTAATAATATATCAGTGCTTAATACTGATTATTATGCTCCACGCACTTGATAATAACCGGAATCTGCAATTAAGGCTGTTTTCATTAAACTCGGTATTTACACTGACACCTTAATGTTTTATAATAAAAGTTATAGATAACTGTACTAGCATGGCATGACATGTTTGGACATGCTGTTGAGTTTGATCTCGCTGCATATCATATGACTGATGTTTTGGAACCGGTTCTTTGGAGTTATGCTGAAGATTTAGATTTGTATTTACCGAAAACTACTTGGCTGAGTTTAAAGGTGTGTTAAAGATCATCGCAAATTATTCAAAAAGTGGTAAAGATGGCGATTGTAATGTAGAGTTGTTGTTATTTGGTATTAAGCAATTGATAATTGTCGTTTAGTTGGTGATCACATGATTTTTCATCATTTATTAGTTTTGCTCTTTTTCAAAAGCAACTATGACTATGTGTGAAAACGTTGAGAACAAATTTGGACAATTGAATCTTAATATAAATATAAAAATAAATACAACAAGGAAAAATCTCCATAAATTTCAAAGGGCAATTTTGTCGATACAGCAGTCATAGAAGTATTGGCAAGCCTATTACTTTGCACCTTAACTCAAAATCCTTCGTGAATTATGCAAGAATTCCACTATCAAGATTTCCGTGTTTCATAATGCCTTGCATCATCATTGACGAAAACAGAGTAGTTTAAAAAAGACGACGCTATTCCGCCTAAACTTTTCACTGTTAATTTTAAGAACGTGCGAACAATAGAGTGGGAGGATATTGCGGTGAAACTAGACCGTCAGCGACTTCACCATCTCCGTTTTGCCACTCGTACTTTGTTGTTGCACCGAACTTTAATCAAACGAAATAAATGCCAACGGAATTCGACGTTGCTTGAGCAGAAATAGATTTCAAGTTCAATTTCATGAAAACGGTATTCATGGAAGACAATATGTTATGAGTCTAGATCGCAAAGACAATAAATTCGATTTTATATCATCAAAAATTACCAGAAGGAAATAAGCGGCTTGGATAGTATAAAATAGCGTAAAATAGTGAAGAGGACAAAGAAAGCAAAGCTTCAAGACATCATTTTTGACACCACAGCTCTTTCTACCTCATCGCATGCAAGCACGATGAACGATCAGCGGGCGCAATTTTACGCCTTATCGAAAATGATGTTAGGTGCTTTCTGTGTCGTATTCCAAGTTGAGAACTAAGTTAGTGTTCAGAGTTGGAACGTGTAGATATTATCACTTACTATTATTATTTTATATGCTAAGACAATTATTTGGATAATATTATTTGTAGTATGTTTTTTCTAAAGCCTTTTCGTCGAGTGTGGGGAAGTTCCGCTTGGAAGGGTGCAGATGGACCGGCTCGATTCAATTCTAATCCTCTACACTATATTCGGAATCATGAGGCATGGGTAGAGCAGTTATCAAGGAACTACCATGAATTTGAGATGTTACAGGTAATTCGTATTATGTGTACGAATAATTCTTTATTTATTTTTAACCCTAATACTTTCACAAAAAGTTAGTATAGGGGCTAATTCTTGCTGGTTGGTCGCGATATGATCACTTGGCTATTCTTTGTGAACTAGCTCCTATAGCCTTACCGACACTTGCAATGTCTATGGAAACCATCTTGGTTTGTTCCTCTTTTCACAATGCTTAGATCCTATATTCGTCGTTTGTTAAAGAATTTTTATTTCCCATTTAGGAAGGTAGACCATTGCAAGGCGATTATCCAGTTTCTAGAAGTATACTACAGTGTGCTCCTTCAATATCCATGGGAATCACGTACGGTTGTCAATTTCCTGGTTACAAGGTTATAAGTTTCAGATTTTGTACATAATCACTTTATTTTTGATTAGTCCACAGGTTGTTGTTACAGCTTGATACATCCACTGACTTTTCCACTGATTTTAACCTTTATGAACAATATAATAGAATTATATTTCAATAATCTTCATTCTAGTCGTATTCTCAGAAATACTGAAATTATGAGCGTGCATTTCAAATGCAGTCAAGACTCAAGACTTTGCCATTCTAGGTGGAAAGATCACCCTATACATGGTAGACGATTTGTTCGCATTCTCTCTTTTAAGAAGTTCTGGTTGCAGACAAAAGCCTCAATTTTTTTTGCTAATTCGCTATTCAGAATAACAATTTTTGTAAAAACTAATAACTCCATCTTAAGCCTCGCCTGACATTCGAAGTTTTGCAATCAACTCAGCATAATTAGAGTTTATTTTTTTCGCAGTTATAACAACAAAACTATGATGACCTGTCATAGTTGATTAAAAATAATAAAATGTCTACGAGAGATTGTATTCATAAGATTTCTCCATCTCTAGTCACTCATTTTATTTTGAAATGTTTTTGCTTTACGTGACCAAGATCCCCATAAAAAATTCTTTTATATCTACTCAGGCCAGCCCTTTTGCTCCGCTAGTATATTTGCTGTCACAATCTATAGAAAAGGCTGGTAAATATCCATAGTCTGCACACGAAATTTCCTACGATTTTTCCGAAGCTGAACATGATGCTTGATGTTACGTCATATTCGTTTGTCATATATCGATATTTGAGTTTGGAGTTTTGCCATCGAAATATAAGTACATTTGGAATGATGAGCTTATTTTACCGGATGATCACCTAATTTTATTGTAAAATGTTCTTTGCTATCAAAAAGGTTTTGTTGAAACACTGGCAGAGATTGGTATCCATATTAAATTAATTTTATGCTAGCGATTTCAAAGTTATTGTGATATAAATGAATAAATAAATGTTAAGGTCTATGAATTAGTCAACGAGTTTTGGCAGCGAAAAAAACAGCTACAGCAATATCGCGAAGACGACTTTGAGCTGAACGGGTGGCTTTCTCGAGTGGCTGACGAATTTTTGAGTAGTAGTCAGTGGTATGTTGAGGTAAAACCTCAAATATTTTCGATGAGTCTTTTCTTATATTTAAATTCGTAACATATTTCGATATCTTGTCTATTGTAATCTATCGTTTTGATGTCATTATTTACTTTGTTGTAATCCATCGATCTATAACTTCTGTGGCTTATAAAGCATACAGTATTTACCTATGTGGAATATAAATTTCTTTTCTTTAAAGAAAATTGAGCCACTTCTTGAGTACTATGCAAGACCCATTCTTCGACTGGAAAAAGACTTGAGGATAGAGCTTTCACGTATTTATTATCAGGTAAGAGCGCTTTGCGTTTCCTATAGAACTTACTAAGTTTCGTTGTTACAGGAAACAGTTGACGAGTTTATTTTCACTTATATGAAGGACGATATCGAATGGGTGCAACAGAAGCTAGGCGCTATTGAGAGGATTTTGAAACTCAATCATTTTCCCAGGCGACCGTTCATACCGTCAAAATCGCTTGATGAACTTTAAATCTCATTTGTTTTTCTCATTGTTTTATATTTGTTTGTATTTGTTAGATTGCTTATATAGTAGATTAGGATATATGTAAGCTATGGAACTTGAGCACTAGGTGTTGTTAAGTTCAAATGTTCTGAGAATGTGTTATTTTGCCTTTCATTAACGGATATCTCACCAGAAATACTAATTAGTACTTTTCTCATTTCATCGCGGTGCTTGATTGTTACTATGGTTTTTACTACTTGGTATTTTGCGCATTTTTCCAATTCGGTGCTGTTATTGTTTCTGCTGTACACATCGTCGATGTTAATTGCCCCAATATTTGATGTTGTGTGATGTTTTTAAGAATTACGTCTGTTATGAAGCCCTAATATAAATGTTTCCAATATAGACAGTAACATTATACAGTTGGGTCGAAGCTCTACTCAAATATAATTCTAATGATTTGCAATATATAAGTGCTTCATCTTATTTGAAGAGCTTCCTACATATACATTGTACTGTGGTTGAAGTTATTATTTGATAAAGTATTTTTCTACCATACCGTTATATGATTGAATTAACAGGAAATTCATGTGATATAATTTTGGAAACCAATTGAGTCCACTCAATTTAATCACAATAAAACATTTCTATAGACAGTCCATTGGGAGGGTAATTTGCGACCTTTCCCAGCGAGTGTCTTAACGTTATCGAGTTCTTGTTTGTAACCCTTTCTTCCTCAATTACACTCCTTTGCGTGGTAAGGAGTGCACAAAATAAACGAGCCAACTAGCCACAAAGAGACATTTTGAAACATAACAGTTCCCATTGATTAGTGACTTGCTAATAAACACTTGGTTTACTTCATCTCACTTATCATCACAAATATCTCTTATGTATTCTTCATTCAGCTTCCACCTGCATTCCTACTGATTATCGATAGAGTCGAGCGGGCTAAAGTAAAACTTCTCCCTATCGCACGAAAGGGTAGTCCAGTTCATTCTTTTCGCTCTAGGATTCGTTGAGCACCATAATCCTTTTCTAGGGCATTGGTGAAGAGGTCAGACCATTGTGCTGGTGGACTTTCTGCAGTGCGTTTGATAACCAGTGGGATTTGATCACTTATAGCTCGTGTTCCCTTGTCATCATTCATTGGCATCACTTTTTTGGTCCTGATTTTCGAAAGTTTAGTGTGTACGGCTGCGTCTCTGGTCTTTGACCGTCAACATAGTTCAGAACTTCATATTCCCTTCTTCACTTGTGACATACGGAAAAAGCCAAGTATCACCTGGATAGTGTGTTGGTTGTATTTAGCTCAGTGATCGTTTATTCTATTTTAATAATGTCCAAGTCTCCAAGGCATACATTCAGGTAAGAAGAACCGTCGCGTCGAAAAGCATCGGCAAAACAGTTATGCCCTAGAAAAACTCTCTTTAGATGCTGATATCTTTATAGAACGGAGTAAATTTGGTAGAGGAATTTTTGTATCACTCATGAAGAACCTAGATTTAGGAATTCGAAAGCGCTTGATTAGTCGACGCTTCCATGACCGCTTCTGTCTTTACAGATTAGAAAGCTTTTTTAGATTAATTGGTTTGTCATATTCAATTGGTCTCACCACCTAGATAAATGTAGCTCAAGCATTCTGATATTCCCTTTCAGCTGAGCATAAATAGACATCAGCAACGTCTCCGTTTTTCATAAACACGGTCTTCTTGGGGTCTGATGAAAGACCGATTTCTCCACAAGCACTGTAGAAGTCTGCTAAATGTTTCGTTCGCATGATATTTTGTGTAATACATACGATGTCATCGGCGAAGCAAAGATTGTGAAGTTGCCAACCATCAGTTTTGACTACCATATCCTCCCATTCCAGTCCTCGTATGGTGTTTCCAAGAGTGGCTGTGAATAGCTTTTGCGAAAGAGTATCGCATTGCCGAATCCCTCTTTCAGTGTTGATATTATTATAGAACGGAGTAATTTTGGTTGTGAAATTCTTGTATAATTCATGAAGAATCTTGATACATGGAATTGGAAGCGGTTGATTAGTCAACGCTTCCGTGACCAATTCTGTATCAAAAGAATCGAAAGCTTTCTTAAGATCAGTAAGGGTGGGACACAGTGGTTTCTAATATTCTCGTGATATTTCTATGAGTCTTGTAATTGTAAGAATATAGATCATAGTGCTAAATCTTTCTCAAAACCCTGCTTGATCACGTGGTTGTTCTAATATTCTGCATCCCGTTTAGGATTAATCGTGTGAAAAATTTACAGACGGCTGACAACAGGCAAATTGGACGATAATTACAAATGTCGTGAACGTCTCCCTTTTTGTGCAGCAACACGGTTCTGATAGTTTTCCATTGACTTGGAACTTTGCATTCGGACAAGTAGTGTGTGAAGAGTCGAGCCAGTGTTTTAATGAGAACTGGCGGTAGATTCTTCAGATGTTCTGGTCTGATCCTCTCTGGCCCGGCAGCTGTACGATTTCTTACCGACGAAATAACATGTCGGATTTCGGAAGGAAGAACGTTTGGAACAACATAATCGTCTTTCTTCTCATTACATGGAGACGGACAAATGTGGCTACCGAAGAGATTTGAGTAGTAATCATAGATGATTTTCTCCATCGCTTTTTCAGAAGAAGTGTTCCGTTCTAGCATTGTAGAATAGTAATCTTGTTCTCATAATTCGTGTAGTATCGGCGAGCGTAATGAATGCTTTTCCTATCCTTGGCTTCATGCATCACTTCTGCTTTTTTCTAATTAAAATATTATCTTATCGCTGCCACGGAATTTCTGAAGTTCGGACATTATTCGGCAATTTCCTGCAGTTTTAATTACTCTATGTTGGCATCTCATGGGGATAAACGCTGAAGTTGTGAATTACCATAAATCACATTCGTAATGATGAACTCTGATAGCCGCCCTCCCTGCTCAATTACTTTCAAGTCCGTGCGTCTCAATGTGACGTTCTTTAAACGTTCTTCTACGTCTGATCGTAGCATCAAAATCATCAACAATAAGAAACAACAATAACAGTGTAGAATTTGTGACCTTTTCTATAGATCTGCTCTAAGTCCAAACAGAATGCATCGATTTCATCTCCATCATAGTCTGATGTAGGAGGGTAGACGATACAGAGGACCACGGCTCTTCAATTTTGAACCTCCGATTCGGGTCGTAGGTTAATTAGAAGAATTGATGTTCATAACCAAGTTCGAGTTGACCGGGTCCATCTACGTCACCGACACTTGTTATCGCTTATTCCAAGCAACAGTTGTAGATCTGTGATACAAACACCTCCATTCTTTCATCAGTAGATCTATAAAATATTGCAGAAAACAAGCAAAAGAACTAGTGGGAAATAGGCTGATAAACAGCATGCTTAAATAAGTAGATGCTGCATATTTGTTGGAATTGCTGCGGGAATATGTTCATTTCAGCTCGATTCTTTTTCGATTGAATGAAAACTTTTGTGCTAATATTGGCTCACGTTGACGGGTGAGAATGTTGATAAGATATCTACTTACTATAAGCGGTCATAGAGCGAGGGCCTAGGTAATGTGATGGATTAGCACGGCAGACCGCACATCTGTAAGTGTGGGTTCGAGACCCGCTGAGGTTTCGAGTTTTGCGGCCAACTCAGCTCAATACCAGACCATTCTAATGTCCTTGAAAATTAGATCATGATACAATTATGATAATTGTAAAATAAATATGCATTGTGGTTGTATCTAGATTTTGGGTTATACCGTAATTATCAACTTGACTGGATGTAATGCCGATAATGGCTCAACAGATGTGCCCGTTGACGGAAGAGAATGCTGATAAGATATCCACTTACTATAAGTGAAGCATTGAGTGGTCGTAGAGCCTCGGTAGTATAATGGTATCCAGCACGGCAGACCGGATTTCTGAAGGTTAATATAAGGACGAAAAATGAGTTCATACATTTTACAATTCTTAGTAAGAAGTTGAGTCCACAACAGTAAGTAGGCAGCTGTGAAGAGATCGTTTATGAAACCAGAATTTATTATTACCCTTCATCATCAATTTTTCTACTGTATCAACTAATCATTGATAGTTAATATAGATACATATAGCTGTCAATGTGAATATATCCAAACTAGTACTTTTAGCGTCAAGCAGTTCTTGGCAACTAATTCAATGAATGAATCGTTTCCCAGTGCTTGAAGTAAATTTAGAGAGCTTCAAATGTAACCAATATAGGTAAATGTTGGATTATGGTACATGAAGGTAATAATGTAGTATATTCTCTTTTCTTATAAGTTTGCTCTAATATTTGTTAGCATTTGTAGTGATCGCTTGTATCGCAATCGTTTGGCCAATGCACCAATTATCGTGAACGCTTGGCCAATGCCACTTCTAGTGTAGAGGCCGATGCGCCGGAATTATGTTGGTGTCAATAGCAGTTAATCTCACCGTAAGTAGTTTGCCACGCGGGTCTTTTTGTACTGCTCGCCTGGGACTGGTGTAATGGAACCTCAAACTTGGGGAATTAAACCTTTATTCAAACAATACACAAAAATATTATATCGCGGTCACAACAGCGATAAATCAAGAATTAACACAATAGAATTAACACTAACAATTGTACGAGATTTGTAATATAATGATATAACGACAACCAGTTTAATGACAAAGGTTGGAGAAGATTGGGTTGAGCCATGAGTGAGAGTATGGAGGAGATGTTTACCGTAACTGCTTATATAGGGAGGAGGCGGAGACTTCGGTATGAGGAAATAATGTCCTTTTTAGTTCGTCAGCTAAGTTCATTTCCAGAATCATATCGAAATTATGACATTTTATGATCATTTCCACAAACATATTGAAATTATGACCTTTTATGAATCAGGGCATTTGCACTTTTACTTGCCTCCACCATTCCTAACTTTCGATACGATGACTCAGAAACCACAAATTAATATGATAAGTAATATGTCTTTGCTTCGCATGTAATTTGGGTGATAAAGTAGAGATTACTCAACAAAGTATTCTCTACAGCAGTGCTCCTGATTTTTGGTTTGACAAGCAAACTGATCTAAGATGATTGGGAATTATATATAAGGGAACTTACAGTTGCTTTAAACAATTAGATTAGATTCATTTGAGAGGACACAGAAAGCATGCTACCATATATGGTCTAGCTGTGGGCATTGTTGAAGTAGAAAAACAAAAGTGATAGTGTGTAAATGAGTAATGTTCCTGGTTTTGATCATAATTTCTTTAATTTTTCAACATTAAGAATTAGCTAGTTTATTATGTCTTACACTAGGTAGGCATAATTTTAAGATTGTGAATTCTGCATATGAATACGTTAAGAGAAGCGCTGAACTAATTGTGACTCGTACATAAACTTGTATAGGACGTATATGCATGTTCTTATCTTATTCGGTGAATCAACAGCTTGGCATTACAGCATGTACAGGCCGATATCATAATATAAGATAGGAAGAGATTACGATTGGATTTCCACTTACGATCACAACTGGAACTTTACTGTGTTTGCCAGTATTTTCAATTCGAGAAAATCACATGTCGTATATTCAATTTCTAATAGTGTTAGGAAAGGTGGTAGGTGAATTGTTCCTTGTGCTAGTTGCGGACTTCCACATAATATACGGTTGAAACCCAATATGTACAATAGAATCAGTAAAAAGGTTAAGCCGTATTTTGCTTTACGAAAGATAGGATAAAATAAGCTTTAGCGTTGACCAACGCCTTGTAGTGGAATGCGCCTACGCATTCGTGTTTAACATAGTATCATGGAGGTAGTTGAATGGGTGCCTGGTTTATACAGTGATTTGAGTTCACCACTCTTCACCAACTCAGTGCTAGTTATCTTATCATACACATACTTCCCTGGTACCAATTCACCAACCCTGCAGAGATGGCGGACTTGGCAGGTCTGAGGCCAGCGGCGAACTGAGTCAGGCGTGCGTATTGCTGCCCCTATTGTATAGAGTTCTCGTCCAAAAAATGTTAAAACTACATTTTTGCTTTGTTAATATGTAGTCAATGTTTTATGACAAATTTCTTGTAGCTTACAGTCATTAATAAATATTGCAAAGATTTATGTAACTTGGAAAAGTCCGTTTGAGATATGTCTCCTATCAAGCAAATAAGATTGGGATATATTCGTAATTTTATTTTATTTTGCAATGATACTATATTGTCCATAGTTGTGCTGAGATGGCCGCAAAACTCGGAATCTCAGGCGGGACTCGAACTCGAGTGCTGATAATGGTACCCACTTACTATAAGTGAAGCATTGAGTGGTCGCAGATCAAGGGCCCCGGCAGTGTAATGGATCAGCACGGCAGACCGGATATCTGTAAGTGCGGGTTCGAGTCCCGCCTGAGGTTCCGAATTTTGCGGCCATCTCAGCACAACTATGGACAATATAGTATCATTGCAAAATAAAATAAAATTACGAATATATCCCAATCTTATTTGCTTGATAGGAGACATATCTCAAACGGACTTTTCCAAGTTACATAAATCTTTGCAATATTTATTAATGACTGTAAGCTACAAGAAATTTGTCATAAAACATTGACTACATATTAACAAAGCA
>KN716215.1:334751-355674 GCA_000816705.1 Dictyocaulus viviparus | reverse complement strand
CGACTTGGGTAAGAGTGATCAACTCACGTCATGTATAGATCAGGCACGCATTCAACCACTTCCCCGATGCCACGTTGAGCATGAATGCGGGTGCGCGTCCTACCACAAGGGATTGATCAACGCCAACAATTATCTTATCTTATCTTGTCAACTATGATAGGTTAAATGGTGTGCTTAGATTCTTAACGATGCTGGGATAATCGCAAAACCTGGAAACTCAAACGGAGCTCGAACCCTCATGTAAAGATCTTATTCCGTTATTATTAGCCTAATTGGATGTAATGCCGATATTACCTCACCGAATCTTACACATTAACTGGCAAGTACTTATTAGATATATCCACTTAAAAGTGTAAAATATAAAGAAAGCACTGTGTGGTTGTAGAATGACGCCTCTAATGGTTTCAGTGGCGTTGGAACGTATATAGATTGGTAGAAGTTTAGCCGTAGAATTGTGCTGACCGGCCATTTAATATTAATAATACTATAAAATTATATTGACGCTCGCCTTGACTAGTTTGCCACGCGGGCCACTTAATACTGTCCAGTAAAAAATTGGGTATTTAAACCTTTATTTGAACAGTACATGACGTTAATGCATTAAGATTACAATAGCGATAAATCGAGAATATACAAAATAGGATTATTTCAGAGAATTACTTGAGATTGTGATTACGCAATCAGATAACATTTGTTAATCAAATGCAAAATGTGCCAAGAATGTTACATTAGGATCAACAAAAAGAATTACGTCACCAATTAATATATTGGAATTATCATGGTCAGTTATATGAGGATTGTAATATAGTGAGATAACGGCGACCAGTTTAATCGGAAATACGGAAGGAGACTGTGCTGCTGTTCATGATTGAAGTGTATGGAGTAGGTGGTCACTGTATTTGCTTATATAGGAAGGGGGCGGAGACTAGAGATTTTGAAATAATGCTCTCCTCTGATGTCGATACCAGAGGCTAAACGACATGTCGAAATACTTATGACCTACGAATAAAAACATTTAGCCCTTCAGTTTAGTTAGTGGTTGAGTAGTAGTAGTAATGAATCTTTGCTATAGGTAATGAGGTATTGAGGTAGGTTTTTGTTATAGGTATTGAGCAGTGAATTATTGCCAGATAATAGATCTTGTTAACATAAGAGATAATAAGGATAATTAGATAGAGAAGATCTGTTATTTCCCGAGAATCTTCTCTGTAGCATCGGTATTGCAATCGGTAGCACATTAGCCGGAAAAATAGTAGATAGGTATACAGTAGATAGGTATATATAGATAGGTATAAATAGTGAACGGATACATTGCTGATGCTCCATTTACGTTCAACGAAAAGAATATTTCCGAGTTATCAAGCCATGTGTACATAGGTCGTGAGATCAATATGATGAACAACATAGCACCAATGCTTAGAAGAAGGAAACGAGTGGCTTGGGGAACATATAAGAGCAGCGAGGACGTAGTGAAGAGAACAAAAAAGGCAAAGCTCCGAGCCCACCTTTTTGATACGACAGTTTTTCCTGCCTTAACGTATGCTTCAGAAACTTGGACATTACGAAAGCAGGATGATCGTTCATTGAGCACAATACAGCGCTTAATCGAAAAGGTAATGCTTGGAGTTTCCCGCATCACACAAGTGAAAGAGGGAGTACGAAGTCCCGATCTACGTCAACGATCTAAAATCAGAGACGCAGCCGTGCGGACACTTGATACGCATGGATGATGACCGGTGGACACGAGCTGTAAGTGATTGGATCCCACTGGACATCAAACGTACTGCAAGAAGACCACCAGGCTGATGTTCTGACCTCTTCACCAAGGCCCTAGAAAGCGATTAACATGCTCAATGAATCCCTAGAGCGCGACTTAGTCGATGATCACCGGGTATCCAGGTAATCCATGCGTGTAGATTGAGCAATAATAGAGATTTGATCCACGAAGTATTATCGTTCTGAGTATTGGAAGTTACATCATTTTTACAAAATGTGATTCATCTAAAATGAATGCAATTGATAACACGATATTCTTGTATGTTTTATGAACCGAACGATACTCATTGTTAACGTATAAGTAAAGCTATACAGATGTCGTAGTAGTGGGAAATGCGTGTCACAATTCATTGTTAAATAACTTTATTGTAGGCTATCAGAAACAGTTAAAAATGTACGTACTTCAGATGTTATTAAATGCCATATTGCCAGTTCTTGTTTTCTTGTTTCTTTTTTCATTAGCTATTGCTTCTGCCCCATTGAAGAATTGACTAAAACAAATATTTTATATTGGCCTAAGTTCTGTAGCCGTAAAGTTTATTCCAAAGTCGAGTGATGCACTTCAAACTTCTATAAATAAACTTTTATCAAAACTATACAATATAGACACAAACTAACGTATCGATGGTGATAAAAAGCAGAACGTGTCTATGAGAATAAACTTCCCTGAGAGGAAGTGAAGAGAGGGTAAAGTTGTGGTTAGTTTGGAAATCCAATGCCCGAGAGAATAGAGACATATCGAAAGAATTCTTGATAGAATTGTCGATATACAGAAGAATGGAGTGCAGTTAAGTCAGAGTCCAAGTCCAACACCAAGTCTAAGTCCAAGGAAGGTAAGCTATAGTGAAGTCATATATTCATAGCTTTATCCTATCAACGGTGGTATGATAGTGGTGGGACTGATATGTGGAAGGAGCGTTAGAATATAATGGAGGGAAAGGTAGCAATATTTGCTATATATTTCATTTTTTCTTGCAAATTCGCTCCTTTACAATCCAGCTTCTGTAGTGTGACGTCTACCGCAGTGTCTTGTTAACTGTAGCTCATCAAATAAAATCAGTGAACTTCAAGAGAAGCGTGTCGTGCGAAAAAAATGGTTGTGAGTATACATGAGTTAAAAACAGCAATGAGGTGGCATGTAGATCGATTGAGGAAGAAATTAACATTTTAGATAATAATTATATAGGAATTGTTTAATGTAATAATTATTAATAGTGCGCATACATTCCAGCCAACAGATGCAGTTGGATATTTCTATCGAAGAATAGAAATAACGGACGTCGCATCTTGCTGAATGACTACTATCCATTCAAATCTATTCAGATTGGTTACTTCTATGTTAGTTCTAACATTTGCACATAAAGAAAAGCATATGTGCTTGGATTTTGATCATTTTTGAATTTTTCTCTATAGACGCCACTGTACGTGTTTTTGAATAATTTGGTGGCATTTATCAATGTATAGTAGATTCCAAGCATTTCATTTAATATTATTTGAATAATAACCGAACTAAGTCTCCTTTGGGCTTTCCATTTCGAATGCCTCAATCACCATGCGTAATTTTCCACGTTTCTAGTAAACACTCAATGTAAAGAATGTTGAAAGTTTTGTGGCATTCTGCCCGACAATTTCTCTACGTAATTTCTGTAGGTTTCCGTTGCGACGTCCCAGGACGAAGTGGAAGGATTGCTGAAGAGGAACAATTGTGTGTGCATTTCACGTCGTTCAGGATGTCTGTTGTACCATATAGCATGTCAGCATAAAGGAAAGAGGTGTTATATTTTCGATAAATTGTGTTTTTATGAATAATTTTGTTCAAGATTTCAATTATATCGGGGCTATGATAATGCAATTTTATGACTAGTCGGACGCCTAGGATTAAAATGGCGTGAGTCAAAAGGTAAGACAATTTTAAGCGTCTACGCTTCAACTTCAAAAACGATAAAGATGAAATCGAAACTGATTGTATGGGCCTAGAAAAGTTCTACTAAAAAGATCAAAAATACTACAAGGTCATTGTTGACGATTTCAACGCTAAGGTGCGATGTAGAGAAAAACGTCTTGAAAACGTCACATTGAGCATCACAAACTCTGTTTTAGTGGAATAGAAAAGCTATCTAAGTTACGAACAAGATGATTTATGGTAATTTACAATTTCGAGAGCCTTCATTCTTATGATGGACGCGAGAGTCTTTTGATGGGAAGTATCATAACGAAAGAGAAAAAATAGATAAATAGATGGCTTCGTCTGACAGATATTGCTGTTGCCTCAAAGTTCTATACAGAATCCCATCATCGCCTCCGTGCTAGATTTCACTTCACACACAAAAGGCAGAAACCTGAAAATTTTAAAAAACAAAATTCCAAAACTAATGCAAATTGAGATTCATATAGATATTTAGCTGGCTTAAAGGAATATACCGTCATTGACAATATCGACGAGTAATATGAAAGACTAGCTAAATACTTCCACAAAAGCAAAAGAAATGCCGACAGCTCGGAGGTCAGTGAAAGACACCTGTCTCCAGAGACCACACTAGGATCGATTAACGTACGAACTTGTAAAGCTTTGTATGGAAGCACAACGATTCTTTTTGTTTTAACGTGTGTCTTCCTCCGGTACCGAAGTAAGCAGTGTTTCCCCTTTTTCTGAGATAAATACCAAATACTAGGTAGCAAATGTACATGTGCAATTTGATGTTTGCTCGATATATGTTGAATCATTCGCGATATTTTGACATGGCTGGTTCGAATAAGCTTGGAATAAGAAGCAGAAAAAGTTTAAACGCCATGCGTTGAGCTCTTGCTAACCTATATTTGAAGTGTTTATCTCTTATCTTGAAAATCAAAGACGACGAAATTTGTAGTGCCGCTCCACTCATTTTCAGTTACTCACATAACTTTGTGAATACGATCTGTAATCATGTTGAGTTGGCCGCAAAACTTAGAACCTCAGGCGGGATTCGAACTGTTTCTTACAGATATCCGGTTTGATGAAATTGTGAATACGTATTCTAGCAGAAGAAGCTTCATATTTGCACGCAAAATTTTATCTAGGACCTCTCAATTTTTTAATGAAAACAATCGATCTGAATGTATCCTTCATATCGAAGCACTATTATACCTTTATACCTTCGACTCATGAAGATTACTCCATCATAAAAATCTTGCGATTCAAATGCGAACATAACTCTGATCAAGTTGATCGGAAATTAAAGGGCGATAGCACTTAAACACTCTTTAATTTTTTGATTACTTGCAATATTTATTTCTATAAATATGGAATACTAATACATTATAAAGCATAAGTATTTGGTTCCAGATATCTCTCAACTTATCTTTTGCCATTCGCTCTAATAAGTGGGATCTACGCTAATGGCCACGATGTTTTCATAAGAGTGAGTCTTCATTTAAATAAGGTTAATCTACCTCTGTAACAGATGCCCCACCTATTCTTTGTCTTAAGGCTATCGCGTTGTATTATATATATATATATGTAATGATTTTATATATTAATTATATTACTACATTCCTTTATGTAATAGCTAACACACTGATATAGATATTAGTGTTATGATAATAACAACGGAACAATAATAAAATTAACTGAACATTACAATAAATGTGAACAATATCACAAGAGAGAAAGAAGAGCTGAGTGATACATATAGGATAACTTTTCTCGCATACCTTTCACTAATGTTAGACTTATGGGTATCCCATGGATCATCAAATTGGCAGTAGAAAAATCTGGATAGGATAAACAGCACTGATTTAGTGAATGAGTCAGTTCAATCCAATGTATAGACCATGCTCGCATTCAATCACCTCCACGATATCACGTTGAAGACGAATGTGTAGGCGCATCTCGCTACAAGAGACTGATCGACGTCAAAGCTTATCTCGTGTTATCTATTTGTTTTTTCTACATAATAGTTTTATATTTTTATAGTGAGTATTATCATGATGACCATGATAATCACATAAACTGTAACCTTGGATAGGATTCGAACTTCCATTCTGCAGATGTTCGGTCTGATGTGGTATCTACTGTACTAGCGAGCTTTTTGTACTGAAATCACTTAGTTTCCACTTATTAGTCTCCATTAGCTTAATTATATATAATGTCGATACTGATTCACCAGATCAAACCTGCTCACAGGAAAAGGCTACCATCATATCCACGAGGTATAGGTGAAGCGCAGATTGATCAAAGAGCGAACACCTTGGTAGTGCAATAAGTAGCATACCAGACCAAGTATCTGTAAGAGGAGGACTCCAGTCCTGCATCAGATTCTTAGTTTTGCTGAAAATTTTTTGACATCTAGTAGTCTTCTATTCCCACTCGGCTACTAATTGAATTACAAAACTCACATTTTCCAGCTTAACTCAAATGCTTTATTCGAGTCATGTTTTTGTGATAACCAGAAAGTTGATTTCGATGCAACGAATGGCGAACGCTCAAATTCATTGTTTCATCACATTTGTCTAAGGTTGTTGGAATTCACAATAGAAGCACTTTTTTCTGCAAAATAAATATGCACACCTGGGATTAACCAGCAAAAAGCACTGATTGATGATTTTAGTATTTTCTCGTGAGTTTACTTTTTAGGACTGAGGCTCGCTATTTTTGTGAGCGTCTTCTCAACATAAATAAAACATATTTCACAGAAATTTTCCAGTCATTCAACCGCTTTTGTAGGGTGAGTCAACATGTAGAGAGAAATTTAAAACATGTTTTTTATTGCGTATGGAATGAAATCAATTCTGATGATAATTGATCTCAATGATATACGCTACACATATGTCTGTCTCCATTTTGATAACATGAAGGTAATTAAATGCATAAATGGTTTATACACTAACTTGAGACGATCAGTCTTTAATGAGTCTGTGCTGCTAGAACTACTCTGCTACAATGCATGGACGGCAGAGGTATGGTAGGTTTCGTTTGCTTTGACACTTTAACCGTCCATGTAACAGTATGACACTTTTCAGCACTGCACTCTGCGTTCCTTTAGTAGAAATGGTATCCGTTAAATGTTAAAATATTGTTCGTTGAACATTCAATCTTGACATCTTGGTCTTTTCCAACTATGACGTAATAATGCATAAAACTTATTTAAGAAATCAAGATTTGTTGAGCAGTAAACGAGGTTGATATATAGTTTATCATTTTAGAACATAACATACAGCACAAACATAGGCTAAGGTTCCGAGAAAATCGCCTTTTTCAGAGTCTGATGGGTAGATCTAAATATTGGACTCATTCGATTAGACCTTGACACAAAAAACCTTATAGAAGAAAACGCCTACCAATATTTGAATACCTGCTGATTCACCTTATTCGCAATGCTCCCATCTTATAAAGTTGATTTTTCGTAGATTACTTTCTTGGCATAACCGCTATTTGTTGATGTAAAAACTAAGGTCTGGTAGTTAAGATTAATATCTTGGCATTGTATCACCGAATCATCGCTTATATGAAACACTAAATAGCAACCTCTTGAATTCCTTAACAAACAAAAAATTGAGGTATTCGTTGCTGAGGTTCAAAAGCAAGCGATCGTGGAAATTGAAAATTTATTTGATGATTCATATAATTATTGTGAATAGGTGTTTACTCTAAATGTTCGGCCTAAACGAAGCCATCCATTTAGTCTGGTGATTTCGAAAGTTGGAATTTATTCTAATAGGGAATACAGATTAGAATAATGCGGTCTGTACAATACAAGAGAGGCCTGTAGGTTATTTGTGACTGTTTCCTCATGTTCAAAACATTTGAGATGAAAAATTTTACTGTCCAAGAAAACGAAGATTAAGTTGATGCGAAGCAATTGTGATAACCTGATATTTTCAAAATTACAAAAATTTCACATATATTTGCTTTAACTTGGTAGTTTTGAGGATCGATAAGTATAGGCAGAAGCCAATCTCTCAACCTTATGATGTGATTGATAACGGTGTCAATATTAATATAGTAATAACAAATATTATTGGTGAATGCGACGCTAACGCACTGACAAAACGTGTCGCAGTGTTACGTGAACGATTCGAAATCCCTCGAGGCCGACAAAACATTCCATCTTTCTGTCGTAGATAAATAAATAATACCGAAATGTTCCACGAAAATAAGAACTCATTTGTTAGGCTGTAGTCACCTCAATTCATTGTGATGATCAAACTTCGCATTCAGTCACCTCCACTATATTACGATTATTTAGATGTGTTGCAAATTTTACATCAATTTCTCAATACCAAAAACCTTATATATATATACGTGAGGCGCAGTGGCTCAGTGGTGGAGGTGCCGCAGTGACACGCCAGCTTGAATTTGTTCGCGGCCGCCCCCCAGGCCTACCGAGCTCGCCATTCCCCTGGGGTCGTTAAATTGGTACCAGAGGAGTCTGGGTAAGATAACTGGCTTTGACTTGGTGAAGAGTGGTCAACTCAAGTTATGTATAGACCAGGCACGCATTCAACCACCACGATATCACGTTGAACATGAATGCGGGGGCGCATACCACCACAAGGGATTGATCAACGCCAACAATTATCTTATTATTATCTATATATACGTGATGTTTTAAGGATCTCACCGGTATCAAATCTCCGGAAAACTTTCAAAAAAGTGCGAAGAGTGTGGTAGCTAGGAATTCTCGTGTAGTTCCATTGAATACGGCAAAATTTACCGCATCAAGAAGTGTTGCTGGAAATAAACGTCTAAACACGCATCAGAAGGCCAAAACTAAACAGAACGATACTCAGCAATCCGCAATCACGAATGATGTTCATCACAACAGCGTCCTATTGAACGAAGAAACTTTACCATCTGGTTATTCATTGCAACAAATTGTGAAGAATGAGCCACTCGCAGATATGCCGGTGCTAAGATTGTCGCCGTATTATTCGGAAGATGTTATGAATATGCCTCAGCCGTGTACAGCCGGGTTCGAAGTAGACTGTAGGTCATTTTGTAACTAAAAGATAACGTTTTATCCCTCAGCGTATCAAAAACAGATGAAAATAGGATAGATCATTTCATTTCATCGAGTTTAGATTTTGGATTCAATGGCAGTTTAAATATTTTGACATGCAATAAATTGCCATCTCGTACTTTGAATGACGTATCTACTTTCAATTTGTCGATCGATTTGTAGGTGATTCATCTCAAGCTTTTCATTTGGGAAATGTGCTGAGTAAGTTTATTCGTATTCTCTACACGGAATTATGCAGTGGAAGAAGAAGGATGCGTTCTGATATCTGCTGGCATATCAGTCACTGATTTAAGAGGAAATAGCAAATGAGTATATTTGAGACATATTGGTTGATAAATCCCTATCAACATTAAACCGCTAGAATGAGCCATGACAGCTTGATGCTGTAAACGTCGATAACCAAATCGATTGAATCGGCCGGATTTGCTATTCCAATCGAGATTTCGTAGAAAGAAGTACTACACACCATTTGATTGATCTTTTTGCGATTATAAAAGTAATGTAAACAAATATAACTCTAAGCTTAAAACACTTATACTTACCGTGTTACTATGTATTTTGTAAACCACAGCTCGTCTTCTTTAGCTTATTTTTCTAAAGCAATCATCTACAGATTAAACAGTTATGAAAACTCGAATACTCACGCAATACCTCAATCGTTTATCTCATCTATGTGAATGGATGTTGATGATAAAAGTCCTCTTATTTATTACTCGTCGGGTATTATTTCCCTCATGTAGCACTAAGTTCGTTTTACTAAATATACTGTACTACTAATTGCAGTTATCACGTACTCTGTTTATTGATTGTTTGATAAATGAAAGCTCAAAATATTCAAATATTAATGGATTGTTTTAAGACGATTGTATGAATGAATTGTATGCTAACGCATCTTCTGAACAACTATCGGATTTCCATAGACTTGATGGTATCCCCATGTTGGAATGCAATACCAGCGGTAATGGTATTATAGGTAAATCGATATACATAATATTCAAATGAGTGCTTATTGACAATACTGCTTGTTTTTTGTAACCACTTTTTGACGTAAACATAAGCAAAAACCTCTAGACTTTATAGTGCACTTTTCACAGAATTCTACATTGCCTTTGAACGTCGTGAATCTTCTTTTCCGTCTTTTTTCCTTCGTCCATATGAACACACAAATTTTTTCAGTCAAACTAGTTTTTTATTTATGACGATTTTACCGTGATTCTGCTATGCTTGGCGTAGATATATTTTTTTCTGCAGTTCGTCAGTTTACTTAACGCCTACCATCACTCTTCCGATGAAGACAACGGAAAGTTTTACTTGCACTCGCCCGACTGTGTCGATGATCAACGAGAATCCAAGTTGTCCACAAATGGCTGTCAAAATGAGGTCTCATTAAAGCACATTGATATCCTTTTCATGTCTGCTCCACTCATCAATGTGACACATGTCTTTATTTCATATTTCAAATCACATAATATTTATATCTCGTTATTTTGAAAACGGTCACCTAGAGCTGTGGTAACAAGTAATAAAGAGATAGGTAGGTTCGATGAGATTTGTAATAGATGTCACTTTGTCTTAACTGTGTGTATAAAGAGCAAACTAGTTGCAATAAAACCTCCTGGATTACCAGATTCCAGCGGGAACCAGTCAACCTTCCATCCTCTCTATCGCACGCGAGGATAGCCTAATGTGTTTTTATCGCTGTAGAAATACGTGTAACATTATAATCCCTTTCTAAAGCCTTTCTGAAAAACTCTTACCATTGGCCTGATGGTCGTCCTGCAGTTCAGTAGGATTCGATCATTTAAAGCTCGTGTCCACCGTTGATCATTCATACGCATCACGTGTCTGTCTGGCCCATTCAATCTTCGAAAGTTTGGCATGTACGGATGCGTCTCTGATCTTTGATCGTTGACATAGTCAGAACTTCGTATTCCCTCTTCAACTTGTGACATACAGAAGAAAACAATATCGATGGATGATGATCTGTCACCAATGAATTATCAGCGAATGTTGTTGTCTATAATATTAGATTATTTGAAGAAAGTTGTTGTTCTACTATGATTCATAGGTCTATATGCACTTCTGTGTTTCTATTCGCTTCTTTCCTTTTCTATTCTATTTCTTCTATTCTTTACTATTCATATTGATTCATACTGTTAGATTAACATCTGACAAATCCTTAAGTTATTCGTTTATCAAAAATCTATCTAATGAAATTGTAGATCTAAAGGTGCCCAGAAAACAAATGTGAATAATGATTCGGTTTAACAGATACTTCGAAAACGCCTATCAATAGTACGGCTTCATTGGGTGATGAACTTATTTCGTCAAACAGTTACGGTATTCCTTCGCTTTATACTCAAGCGGAATATCGTTCAGACGATCAGGTAAGCTATGTGTAATTCTGCTGCTGCTATGTGTAATTTTCTTATATCTTTGCTAATATTGTACATGTCTGTTAATATTCTTCTTACTAATACATTTATACATTTACACCTACTCTGAACAATTATTAAAGTAAAAAATTCACTTATGTTTTTCCTTTTTCTAGAAAAGTTTGATATTTTTCAGCAATTTGATGGAACTGTTCCTGTTGAGACGAACACATTCGATACAAATGTATGGCCAACAGCATTCGGATACGACGACACCACACTCAATTGTCTTCATTTGGAAGATGTCTCCCAAACGCCAACATTCGCAGAATTTGACACGTTTTGTTATCCTGACAGCGATATGCATTTTGTTTTGAATACATGACATGAAAGCTCAAGTAGTTTCCCGTTACATTTGTCACCATTATTTAATAACAATAGATCTCTCTTGTTGAGGAGTTCTCAACTGAGTAATCCTTATACTATGTGGTGTGTCTTCATATTCCTTCTAAGGAAATCTAGAAAACCGGAAGTGACTTTGTACATAATCTTTGAAGCAAATAGATATAGTACTACTTTTCGAGCACTTCTGTACTGTATTAATCTGAAGCTCGAACTTAGGTTATTGAATTCATTTGTGTAATGTGACGGAGTATTCTGACGAGAATGTAGATAGATGTACACAGCACCGCATCGTAGTTATTCATATAAGACTCTCAAAATAGATGTGTATGTTTCAATTGACTTATTCCATGGTAGTGATGGTGATCATCAAATATTCTCCAATGCGGAATGACCATTACGCATTTTTGCGCAGGATCGTACCATTAGCTTTTTGTGCAATAACTTTCTGATTTTTGCCAGAAACAGAAGAAGCATCTCAATTCAGCCAGTGCCGACAGTTTGAAAATCACTAAAACACGTCTGCTTTAATGACTTCTAGCTAATTTTTTAAAGTGGGAAAGATGAAACATTGGGATCAAATCCTCACTAGTTAACGTCTAAATCTACAAAGAAAATGCAATGAAAGAAAATCTGAGTCTCCTCATCCAAATAAAGCTTGTTTTTAGAATAACAATGTAGTACAAAGTAGCACTAGCAAAATTAGCCCGCAATGTTTATGCTGATTTCCTTTTTTCTTTTTCATTCACACTAGAAATTCTTATCAGTCGGTGAAGCCGTGCGAAACGATCTCCTGCAGTTGACCACATGTTGCAGTTGAATATGTCACCAGTCTTTTCTCTTCGCGTCGAGCATTTCCTTCGCATGAGTTCTGATGTTTTTCATTACGAGACAAGCATAATTGTAACATTCTTGTAGTCTGCCTACAAGGAAGTCACTATCTTCGTCCAGCTCTTTTTTATATTCCAGTTATGTTATCGCAAACGAATTCTTTCATTTTCCTCCTGTGGTTACAGATTTTTCACCCACCTTTCTATTGAAGTGAACCTTTGCACGGAAGCGGCGATGATCAGATCCAGTGTAAAATTTTCTAACACCAACGTATTAAGAAGACACCATCTTTCCAACATGATGAATCCGAGTTTGAATTGCTTTGTTTGGCGACTTTCATATTTATAGGTAATGTTTTTTCGTTACAAAAATTTAAATTTTCATAGAAGACGTGTGCTGCTAACAGAACTCACGTAAAACCTCTATTTTCACTTCAACCATCTGGTTTGTACTTTACGATACTACGATTTTTGTTTAACTATCGTTCTCATTTGCACATTAAAGTTTCCGACAACGGAGTTATAAAAGGATATTTCGTTTTGTCAAAGTTCTCCAACTGATTGCAAAATGCGTCCGGCTCGGTGCACTGTTCGGTGAGTAAAAGTTGACAACGATTTCCTCATGACGTCACAGTTGTATAGCTGTTGAAATCTGTGGGATGACTAAAGGAGGAGATAGGACTCTGTAAGTATAAATAAGAAGAGAAATAAGTAATAGTAATTAAAATAAGTAATAGGAAAGCAATGAAAATAAATAATAAGGAAAGAATAATAAGTGATAAAAGAAGAGATAAAGCTTAACCCACCGACATTTTGTTTAGGAATCTTTTTCATGGAAAACATGTGACACTTCGCTCAGTTATCTTATCTTGGCATTTATATTCTTGCTCTCCTTCAAAACTATTAAAATATATAAGCTTCAACGTTGGTCAAACACTGGGATGCGCTTACGCATTCGTGTTATCATTAAGATGGCTAAATATTAATGTTATACCATTACCATATCAATGTTATCAATATCATGGAGATCACAACACTATACCATCATAACTTATCATAGTTGATAGGAAATAGGGTAAAATGAAATCGAAGTTGGGGAGAAGAAATAGTACTTGACCATTCAGTATGACCAGTAACATGTCGAGTATAGGAGAAGGAGAAGCAGGAGAAGGAGCATTCAGTTGAAAGTTCCACTAACTCCTTTATGTCTCGTCCGCGCACAAAAGGGTGGAAACGTTCGGCACAGACAATTCACAGACAATTGTACGAGATTTCTCATAACATGAGACAACGATCACCTTAATAGCGAAGATGAAAGGAGGTTACGTTAGGGGTTATGGGTGAAGATAGGGAAAATACTTACTATATCCGCTAATACAGAGAAGAGGCGGAGACTTCGGTTTGTTCAAACAATGACCTTTTCAGTTCCTCAGCTAGGTTCATTTCCAGAAGCAATCCGAAATGTCTAAATATTTAAGACCTTTAATACTCGAGACTCGAGTGACATATGTAATTCAAGTGACAAATTAGAGATTACTCGACATTCTCTACAGAAAGTCATGTAGTACGAAACAATCTGTACTTCCGAGTAGATGGAAAACGTTCGCCATTTATTGAGAATCTTCTCTAAGTGTACTCACCGAAAATCAAAAATAAAAAATTTTCGTTCCAAAGTGGCATTATACAACACGCGACAAATTAACATGAAATTCAATATGATATATAATGACATTTATTGATCGAATTATGATGTACGACGAGACGTAAATTAAGCACGAAAATCAGCAACAAGCTATTCAATTAGTGGGTAGAGAAGTTCTGAACCGTTTGCTGGAACAAAAATTACACCAAAAGAAGATGGTGGTCGCTGTGTTGGGGATTGCTGCAGGTCAGAATTACTACACGTCTACGAATTATCGCTAAGTGCAATCATCGACGAAGTGAATTAAGGTAATGAACATGATGAGCCGTCAACAGCTACGCCGACAGTCTACTGTTTGGTCAACAAACAGTGCCCAATTTTCCACCGCAGCATTTTGTTTCATACCACACGAATTGCGCTATGATATTTTGCTTCATTCTCGATTATTTTAGGAATTCCCGTCCATCAACTACATTGCAGTGAAAACGCTTCTTCAGCCAAGGGAATGCAGAAAAAACGCTTTCGAAGAGTCCACAGAATGCCGACTCACTGATTTTTATACTGAATTAGTAAGCTAATAATATTCTTAATATTATATTATTATTATATTATTACAATATTAATAATATTCTAATATTCTTGGAAAATATGCCAATGATTGTCATAGAACTCGATACGTAGCTTGACTACTGAAAATGACTTCTCTTACTCGTCAGCTTGTCAAAGAGTCTGTTATGCAACTGCGCCTCGAGTTATCACGCTAAGTACATTATTATTATTATTATTATTAAAACTGACACCAAGGACGACGACGTTTTCTAGAAACCTAAATATTTTCATCGTGTCTCCACCAACAAATGGTGTTAGTGAAGTGGCGGGGGACTTTAACATGAAATAAACCTCAAAACTTACAAAAACATTTTTATCTGCGTAAGTTGATGAAAATAAAATCACGTAGGATAACAACTCAATAAAATTTGGTCTGGCATGAATTCTGTATCTGATTTAGAAGAACCACTTTATTTGCACGTCATGAAATTTATCTGAACGGCGAACACAATTACCGGACTTCACGTCAACAAAATAGTCTGCCTCAACCAGTCGTAATCTTCTATATCTATGTGGTTTAATACATCATTTGCTGGATAAAGTGATAAACATATAGATATGTAAAGAGTTCGATAATATAAAATACTTGTTGTTACTTTACCTTACTCATTCGTACTTCAATTTTGTGAGAATCGCCTACAATTGCGTAGAGGTTGGTGGATTGTGTTTTTTGTTTTCATGCACATTATGTTCTACTCCAAATACCTGATGCATTTATAGCAACAGAATGACGGCGAAAACTAAACGATGCCGAACAGTACGACCGCGACGCAGAGCTGAAGCAACATACGATGAGCAAGAAGATTCGGGACAAGTAGCACAGCGAAAGGTGTAATTAAGAAAGCAGTTCTAACAACTTTTGTTCCTCTTATTATTTAAGCAATTGAAATCCTTGATAGGCCGCACAACCAGTCCCAGTCATGGTTCCTAAGAAAATTCAAATAAGTCCTGAAGTGGAAAGACATCTTGATTTGTTCGTGGATACGTTCGTCACACTCGGTGCGTTATTTAGTTAACTTTTTAGTAATGATGTTACAATACGATGATTATGATAAGCAATAGTATTACAATATGGAGAAAGAAACATGCTGCCAACACGTCTATTATTTCGGTGGTTTGATGATCGTCTTCACGAATGGTGTCCTATCCAGCATAATTTGTTATTGTTTCCTCGATTGCTGCGCATGTGAGTGCGTAATGAGTGCTTCGATTTCAATGTCAACTAATAGATTTCTGCTGTAGATACGGATTCTTTGTATGAGCCATGCAACTCAGAGATATAGAAGAATATAACGAAATGAGTGCATTGAAAGCTTAATTCTTTCGTCCATATTCCGTCAAACCTTTCATTATTATTGTCTGATTATTTGTGATTGGTGTTGTAGTGAATAGTTGAACTTGTGGTTGTTTGATACCTTATTCATTTTTTAAATTTTGGTGTTCTCCACAGCAGCATGTAGTCTAGTATTATGATGAAGCAGTACAATGCCCTTCCTATTGAACACTGCCGGTCATCTTCTTGGTTTAGATAGATAAGATAATTGTTGGCGTTGATCAATCCCTTGTGGCGGGATGCGTCAACGCATTTTTGTTCAACGTGATATCGTAGATTTGGTTGGATGCGTACCTGGTCTATACAGTGACTTGAATTGACCTCTTTTCATAAAGTCAGTGTTTTGGTCCTCAAATGTCCCACGTTATACAACACATTCAGAAAAGCAAAGTCAAATTTGATTCAAATGTAGACAGGCTTGATTTCCCGGCTATACAATATGCCTTTTTCGTTTCGGTGCTTTCGTAGTTGATCACTTTCTATCCGCAGTAATCATCCGGCTCAAAAGAGCTCGTCTCTGTTCCGAGCAAGCGGAGATGTAAGTATGACGATTGTTATTGTGTTATGTTATTATGTTGAAATACCCAAATTCTTCTTCATTCATGTGGCACTTATTTCGGATATTTGAACAATAACCCTTTGTTCCAAACATGGTTAGAAATGGTTTACTGAGCTGATTAAGATTCTGACTTCGATTTTTTTGCGATCTTTAATGTTATCAGCAAAGTGTCTTGCTTCAACATGGTCTTAACGGCATCGTTTTCGATCAAGAATGGTGCTCAGAACGTGCCTTATTGAAAAGGTAAAAGTTATCTGTTTGAAATTTTTCAAAGCATCATCTGCATGTTTTGTTAAAACCCGCTCCTCTACAAGACGCTTTCAATAAATTTCTACATGCTTGTGTAGCATTTCTTTCATGCTAGAATTCATATAAAATGCAGGTCAAAAATTGTTGTCATAGAAACATTTGGAACTTCTTGGTAGATCTAGCACTTCTACCCGCAGTGTTCGAAGTACGTCAGAATAATCAAATAATGCCGCTATGTTGGACAAAGCTTCATTCTGTTCATTTCTCTCTATATGACCAATATCACACCAGAATGTTCGTGAAGAAGTCTCGCTATCAGCATGGTGGTGTTTCTCGGGTATGACGTTTGTGCACCAGTCACGGCTTATGCGTAGCATTTGTTCATACCATTTAATTTCAAACATTGGAGAAATGTATTGAAGCGGTTTGAGAGAAGGAGAAGTCTAATGTTATATTTAAAAGAACAAATAGCGTTTATCACTGTTTTTGAATCTTTTGAAATTTTAAAATCGTTCAACCTTCATAAAAGCAAATACAAAATTTCAAATTCTCTGAGGATCATTTAGGAGTAGACGGGCTTCGCAGGCAGTTCAAAGATGGACTCAATGTGTATCGAGCACCAGACAACAAATACACATTTAAAGCGTTTGAAGCCAATATGGATAAAAATCGGTACACGGTGAGTTGTAAATATTTTATAGTGTTACTTTCAGCTACTCTATAGGAAGGATTGTCAGTGATTTGGAATGTTCTTCTTCAGGACGTAGTGTGCTTAGACGATACAAGAGTCCATCTCACGTTAGATGTCCCACCTGCGACGGAATATATTCACGCAAATTGGGTGAAATTTGAAGGACACGACAAGGTGTTTATTGCCACACAGGTTGGGGAATGAGCTATTATTGGTATCGTAATAGAAAATGAATGATGAAGACAAGGATGTAAAGTTGATTTTCTTATTTCTCATCCCTCGTCTGCTACCCCTGAGCACAAAAAAATATTGAATAATGTTACTTTAGTCTCCTTTGGATAATACAATTGAGGACTTCTGGCGAATGGTTTTTCAAGAGGGATGCCCGCATATTGTGAACCTTACCAGGGTAATGGCAGTAGACTATGATTTCCTCTGAGATTTGCAATATTTGCTTAAGAATTTTAGTGCATAGAAGATGGAAAAGTAAAAGGCAGTCAGTACTGGCCACTGGAAGCGGGAAAGTACAGCACATACGGAAAAATGTTTGTCAATACAAAAAAGGTACGGGAACAAGCACGAATCTTCCTAACTCTCAATACAGTTCTTTTTGAAGGTTGAATCGGAAGGGAAGTTTATGATTTATACTGTAGAAGTATTACCTGATGGTTGCTCAAACTCAAATATAGTAAAGGTTAGCTAGCACAACTTATTTCTCATCTTTCTACGATTATCTTAGTAAAACGAGATTTGATCGGATACTTCATGCAGGATTATTCGCCCAATTGATACTTATTTGAGCAAACTAGATTAGCCATTTCTTTTGTATTCGTCCTAATAATAGAAAGTCAGAGAAGAGATATCTAATTATACTGCTGGAGTTTCTATTCGAGTCTCATGGTCAGTTATTGAGTTCTTGATTGCACACGAAATAACGTCATCACTGAATGCCTGGAAAGTTTTCCAAGACGAATGGGATACTCATTCATTGTAGACTCGTCATAATTCTGCAAACGTTGCATTGTACGATTTCGGCTGTACCAATGTAAACAATACAGTACCTATGTATGTACTCCACACTGTTGCACAAGCATTAATGGTACTTATGCATCAAAAAAACGAATGGCTATATCCAGCGCAGACGGATTAGGTTGCTCATCAATGATCAATCTAACTGAATATCATGATATATACGGTAACGCCGTTGTTCCACTAATCACATCCCATTTGCTGCCTGGAAACATGCTACATATCCTCACCACTTAGAAAATCCGAGTGGGAGATCTATAGGTATGTAGCATGCTCTACTTAATTTGAATTGACAAAATTTTTAAATCATAAGATACCACTAGTTCTTATCCTTCGATTTATCAGAATAATGCTGGTGGATACAAATATTAGATTATACCAAATTGATGGGGGCGCAGTGGAGCAGTTGTGAAGATGTCCTAATCAGTTTGTGGTAGCCTCCAGGCCTACCAAGCCCGTCATCACTCCTGGGACTTTGGTATGGCACTAGAGTAAAGTGGTACCAGAGAAATCTGAGTAAAATAAACAGCACTAAGTTGGTAGAGAGTGGTCAACTTTGGTCACTGTTACAAGTCACACAAGGTAAACTTAATAAAGTTAAAGCTAGGAACTAAACAGTATCTGTACAGTGCACTGTTCTAGGTGCTTCACATGACAAGTTGGCCTGATCGTAGCCTTCCGATGAGTGGAAGACACGTTCTTCGACTTATTCGCCAAGTTGGCGTATGTATTATTCTTGACCAGTCACTGTTCTAATTATGGTGGTATTATGTAGAATTTTGAGAAAGTGTTAAGCTAAGAAAATACAATATATACTGTTGCAGAGCGATAGGCTAGATAACGGTCCTGTCGTGATGCATTGCTCCGCAGGAATCGGAAGAACTGGAACCATCATACTAATTGACATCATTCTCCGACGATTATTTGCATGTAAAGAAATTGATGTAAGTGGAGTAGATAACAAATAACGTTGCAATTGTAGATTTCATCTAGCGAAGAATATAAGACGTACAAAAAATGACTTGAAAAAAAGCATCCACTTGATATCTATCAATTCGATTTGGTTCAGATTCAAATTGCAATATATTTTAATTTTCTTTTAAAGAACCCCATAACGAAATGTCATTTTATTTGTTATTGAGGAGCGTGTCGTTTTTGAGTGCTTTGATTATTTCAGTTGCCACAGCTATTCAGAATACTCAGAAATCAGCGCGCCTCTTGTATTCAATTTGAGGGTCAATATGTATTCATTGTGGCTAGCGTACTAGATTATATAAAGGTAAGCTTTTTTCTATTCACCTACGATCGATCCTATTCAGTGAAGTTTGTTTTCAGATGAAATGTCCAAGACACAAAGACCGAGTAAACAAATATCTGGATGAATTCAGGAATGCATTAATGCCTTCATAATATTTTCATATCATTTATCTCGAATTCGAGTCAAACATAGAAAACGATACACTGATGACTTTTTTTTAACAACTTTTCTGACGTGTTTTAATGTGACACATTCTATGGATCTGAAAAGATTCACGACATTGTAAACAATTTCATTAGTTTTTCATAACCAACCAAATCACATCATATTCAAAGCATTAGAATCTAGTTATCAAAAGGCATAGCTTGATCAAAAGCTCACTAATTTCAAGCAATAAAATAATGAGAGGATGTCGAATGTAAAAGATTTTCAGATTTTTCTTAAATTTTTCAATAAGATTTTCCTTATGTACGCGATTACAAATGCAAACAAAGAGTCTCATAGAAGATAAAGTGTTTTCCCATGAAACTATAAGCAGCAACCAGAAGATTTATATATATGGAAATCCATCTATAGTAATTTTGTTTCGATATTTATCGTTGATACACTACTCTCTTGCTATCCACTCAATTATATCTTGATAAAGTTCTTCTATAACAACACTTCTCGCCGTCAACTATGCTTTTCGAATGGCAGATTTGCACCATAAACCACCTACTTACTAGGAGGCTACCTGGCTTGACGTAAAATGGAGGATAGGAGGAAAATAGTGTACACAGAGCGGCAAGGTTAACGCAGTGAATTTCGGAGATCATCTTGGCGAAATAGACTTGCTCATCCTTTTTGTATGCACATAGGTACATTCAGGCATGTGTACGCTTGTAATTGTGAGTACGGAATGTATTCTGCATGTCCATTAGGCTGAGCGCCTTTTAACTAAGCGATTAGGGCATGCAAGGTGTAGCAACCCTCCTTCATAATGGAGTATGGTTACTACTTACATGTGACAAATATCTGTCATTAGGTGTCAAATATTACATGTCATATTAATTGTGGTTCTCATCGAATGTTAGAAGTAGCGGAGGCAAGTGAAAATGCAAATGTCCCGATCCATAAAAGGTCATAATTTCGAAAATATTTCTGGAAATGAACTTAGCTGACTATCATAGCTG
>KN716215.1:319634-332491 GCA_000816705.1 Dictyocaulus viviparus | reverse complement strand
ATCAGCCCATGGTAAGACCTCTTCACAAAGCCCTTAAAAAGGGATTATAATACTGAACGGATCCCTAAAATGAAAAGAACTCATTCGAGTACACTCATGCGCGAGAGGAAAAGAAAAAGTAGGAGCCCGAGTGTCCATCCGACACTGTCGGTGATCAATGCGAATCTAGGTGATCCAGGAGATTACGGAGACATCGAGCTTGCCTTAGGTTGTATGTGTCTAGTTAGAAATAATGTTTATAACATGTTGTAAATGTGTTCAATTTAATCCGTACCACTGATGTTTTTAGAAAGAGAAAGAATTTGACTGTCTTTTACCGATTGCATCTCCTTATATTGTGGACAGCGAGGTCCAGCACACCGGGTATTAAAGCAGAACGTTTGCTTATATAGCTTATTTTTGTTGAACTCATAAAAGAAACCCTCCGGAGCGTTTATAGAGCCTTCACCACGGACACTAGAGAGTCTTCATGGATATTGCTGTCTCAAAACTCTAATTTCATTTTGATTCGTAGTAAGTTTGATCCTGAATTGACTTTCTTATGGGAATAGGAAATAGTATAAAAATACCTTCTAGGCATTATGAAGCAACAAATTAACGAGAAGCTCTCATCATTTGAAAAATATTTGGCTTTTTCAAAAACGCAAGATTAGTCGTTCAATGTGAGAACAGTTTTCATAGCGATGTGTATAAAGCAGAATGAATCATTGCCTCATATCACATTAGTTCTACCATTTCAATATCGATCTTCTGTCACAGATGTCAGCATGTACTCAAATTGGCTACTTCAAGTATTCGATCTAGTTCAGTCATTACGGCTGGTTGGCGATTGATTTTTCTCGGTAGAAATCAGGAATTTTTACCAGGAATCAATTTCGCATTCCAGTACTTTTAGGTCCTATAATTATGTACATAAGATAACTTAATTCTTTCACTCTTTCATTTATTCTACATATTTATTTTCACATTTTTTCCAACAAAAAATCTTTATCCTTAATGATCCTGAGTTAGTCACAAAACTTGGGACCTCGGGCGAGACTTTGAACCCCATCTACACATGTCCAATTTCTCGAGCTAACGATTGCACTACCAAGGCTTTCGATCCGGACCACTTCATGCACTGCTTATCATTTTTAAGTAGATATTTCATCACTATACGCTCGTTAGTTGGTACGATCCGGTGGGCCGATGTCGGATTTGCGTCCTGGGAATGTGGATCTTCAATTCTATGACAACGAGACTTCCAACTGGTCGCTACCACCATTGTAAGTAGCAACAATAACAATGGATAAATAAATTGTTTACGTCCTATATTCAATCTGTTGATAACAATTTTCATCGATATGTCAAGTACATATGTGTATAAAATCACCACATACTTTACACTGAGCTCATTCTTTCTGAGAACTGCATTAGGAGTATACTAGTATATCAGGTAAGTTTGCAAAGGAATAAATAACGAATTTGAAGTGAAGACTATCTGCTCATTAAAAATGTGGTTACTTTACAGGAAAAGAAAAGCTAGATTACAACGATGACAATGACGGCAAGAGCGAAACGAGCGCGTACTACGCGATTACGACGACGATCTGCTGAAGTAACATACGAAGGAAGTGATTCCGCACAAATACAGCTTCAATCAAAGGTGCATCTAAATTGTAGTTCCACAAATTGATGCAGTTTCAATTTGTTGATGAAGCAGAACTAAATCATTTAAACGTTTTTAGATAGGGCAACACAATGTAGGTAATCAGCTTATTCCAAGGAAATGCCAAATCAATGCCCATGTGCAGAAACAACTTGATATATTTGTGGATACTTTCACTACATTTGGTTGATTATTTTGCTGATTTTCAAAATATAAATAACAGGAGAATACAACTGAATGTGTAATTACTATTATAAAGCTAACTAATAGTCTAGGAGTGGACGGCCTTCGTAAACAATTCAAGAATGAACTTGCATTGTATCGGGCCCCAGATAACATATATAAATTCGAAGCATTTGAAGCCAACCCGGATAAGAATCGATGCCAGGTTAAATGCAAATATTAGGCAGTTTTATCCATATCTTCTTTTTTGTTGACATTCTTAATCACCGACAATGTTTTATAGGACGTAGTTTGCTTGGATGACACAAGAGTCCATCTCACATTGGATGTACCACCTTCTACGGATTACATCCATGCAAATTGGGTAAAGTTTGAGGGACACGACAAGGTTTTTATTGCCACACAGGTTAGCCACAACTAGTCGATGACGCTGTCGTTGAAATAAAAAAAATTGATGCATAATAAAAGTGAGAAACAAAAGGACCTTAAAAATAAATCCACCTAGTTATGAACGAATCCATATTAAAAGTGGTAAAAGAAAATTGTAACTATATCAGTGTTGCAATACTCTTCCGGATCTATGTGTAACTCCAAACGTTTTTACTGTCAGTTTTACGCGGCGCACAATCACGACAGTTCGAGTTGGCCTTTAAGGTAACCATACAATAAATTCTTACGGGAGCCGGTGATGGGCAGCACAAATAATATGGAAAAATAAACGGTACTGACTAGATAACGATTGATTTTCTGAAGCATCATACAGACCAGACTCACATTCAATCATTGTGACATCATATTGAGAGAAGTTTAGCGCTTCCCTTGAGTTTGACCAACGTCAAAACTTATTTATTATTTAACTTATTTACCTTAAGCACACTCATATTTCAAGGATATATCAAATAAATGTCATATGTCATTGTATAAATGGAAAAAAAATACGCAACTTAACTGTTAAATTCTGCGATCGACTTTATGACAATCAATGTTTTCATGAAGCCGTGTGGACTCCAAAACTCTAGAATTGATTGATTAATGATATTTCATATTTAAGTCTCCTTTGGATAATACAATTGAAGACTTCTGGCGAATGGTTTATCAAGAAGGATGCCCACATATAGTAAATCTTTCGACGGTGAACGCCTAACTATATTATGACGTACTCAAGTTATAGTATTAGCTTTTTTTTTTGAAATTTCAGTGTATGGAAAATGGTGAAGCGGCAGGACCTCAATACTGGCCATTGCAACCTGGTCAGTATAATACCTATGGGAAGATGTTTGTCAATACAAAAAAGGTATGCGAAGAAAAGGAGTATAACACAACAAATTTTCTCATTAAACTGAAAATTCATACTTTGAAACGCTTCTCCATCACCATATCAACGTGAAAATATCTTTATAATCAGGTAATTCGGCACGATACATGTATATTTCCTCTTTTATGATTGCTTCTAGGTTGAATCAGAAGGAAAATACACAGTCTATACAGTGGAAGTGTTACCTGACGGTTGTTCAAACTCAAATATTGTCAAGGTTTTCGTTTATAAACGATCCTGTTGCTTCTTATTAGTACTTTATTTTAGCACCACATATATAATCTACAATTAAATGGTTTTCCAATGATTGTATCCTCATCGAGGGTGAAAGGTGTTCGTATGGTGATTTATGTCCGACTGGTTCACACTTAAAACTTATAAGAGTAGGCCATTTTAAAATTGATTCATTATTGGTGAGATTTAAATCCTTACGTAACAATACCTCTACGATCCATGAAAGCTGGTGTTTGTCTATGGTGAACCCTATGAAAAAGCTTTGGAAGGTTTCTTTTATAAGTGAAGAGGAAAAAAGTCACACCATCAAATATTCCACTTAGGCGTCCGGTATGCTGAGCTCAACCTTCTGCAATACAAAGAGATACAATCGTTGAAAGGCGATCAAATTTTGGGTCTCCTGAACATCAATAAGACGGGTCAAATAGAGCGTGTTCGTATCATGTCATGAAGATTATTTCTAAGTAAATACGTACAACAAAAAAAAAAACACGCTCGACATTTATTCGTACGTTCTTCGTAAAGTCGCAAAATGGACTAATTTTCATATAATATTACTGTGGAAAACTAGGCGCAAAAAGCTGCATAATAGTGAATAGAGCATGTTATTCGTGAAGAACTGTCACGACACTAAATGTTCGTAGCGTTGGATTTGCCGTATATTCATCGATTACTGATCTTTACAACTCATACCAGATCCTATCTTCTCGTTTGGTTATACTTCACTTCCAGCCGTTGCGTTATGATTAACTCTAGAATCATCACATGTTGCTTACTAAACAATAAAGCAGATAAGCACAAATTCCACACATACTACTATCAACCAGAGAAGTTATTCGAATCAAATAATATTCTTCACGAGCTAGTTGCCGGAGATTTCAATATGAGAATGGGAACGACTACCGAAAGAAATCATAAGATTAGAAATCTTGGACTAGTGGTAAAACAAAAGTTATCTCGCCTTAGGGCAATCTTTCCGAGATGTTCTCAACAAAATTATCTTTGGAAATGAATGCCAAATAAAAAGAAAGACGGTCGCCCAAGAACTACGATTTGTTTAGGGAAGAAACGCAACAACGTGGCAAACATGGTATGACTCTAGTAAGATTGGAAGGCATTTCTATGGCAAACAAGAATATGTAGGGCGACGAATAAACACCATCTTCCAAGACGGCATAACATTTATACTGGAAAAAAAAACCATTTCGAATTGTACGTAATGAAGTTCAGCTTCCATTAAGATGCCGCACAAGTGATAGAATAATATAAATCCTTCGAAGTGACGGCAACAAGCTACACGCATTCATCGAGTGTAATGTGACAAAATATCTTCAGGAAAATACCAAGGTAGAGGAGAACGTAGACAGCTGTACCGCCGTTCTTGCATAAAAAACGTGTATTTGAAAAATCAAAGTACCGTCCAATTCGTTTGGTGAGCATACTCTACAAGCTTTCGATGGAGATTTTTATTTTGGGCATGAGAAAAATGGATCATAATAATAATTATGAACTGAACATGTATATCAAATGCAGACGAGTTTGCTAAATAAATTTCATCCGAACGGTAGCGAGTGTCATATAAGTCTATCAGAAATGCTTCTCGTTCTTGACTCCTGCTGTGTAAACAGTTGAAAGCTATTAGACGACATCGAGGCATAAACGTCTTGCTAGGATCGTCGCTCTAGAAGTAGAACCGCTGACAGACACAGATTAGACTAGTGTTCAAAAATTGAAACAGAAATATGTAGGTGTTCGAGCGTTCTCTTACTGTTTCTAAAGAAAAAGAAGTTCGAAAAAAAGTACGATTTCGCGGAAGATAGTCACTGATATGTAGCAATTAGAATGAAGTGGGAAAAAAGCCAGATCAAAGAATATATAAGATAAAAGCTTATTTCATGAAAAACTCATGATGCGAAAGAAACTAAATTAAGATTTGTGTGACATCAAATGGAGAAGCTGATTTTTACGTACAGATTATGCAATTCATTAACATGACGAACGATGAGAAGGATGGGTCATATAAAAGAAAAAAGCTGCATGGCCTACATCTGGACTTTTTGGAGAAGTCACTGATCAATAAACAGATCATCAGATCACGCTCTGAACTCCTTTATTCTACGTATATTGCAGCTCTCTGCAACACAACTGACGCATACATTGGTATTTTAACAGAGCAAAGATTTTAGTAACTATTCTTCAAATAATATTTTCTTAAATTCATACAGCAGACACAATATCAAGGTGGTCTTCGCAGTTCAGATTTTCAAAATTGATCTATAAGCAAATACTGAGGAGTATACATCGAAAGGGAAACACTAATAAGCTTGTCATATAATGAGAAGAGTTATGAACAAACGAGCAAAGTTGTAGAATGAACAAAAGAGTATAGGGCGTTCTACTAGTCGATAACCTACAAAATGGGAGGACATTTTCGTGGCTAACGCCAAGGAATGTTGTTCATTGTTCTTCACGAATTCAGGACCACAGAATAGGTTTTGCCAGTGTTACCGTGTACCGAGAATACTATCGTTATAAATTTCATTCACGCTATGAATGAAGACTAGACATAAAAGGTATATATATATCAAAGTTATAGAGGTAGACAAACCCATACCTTATTTATCCTTTCACTTACCTCTATCCAAATGCTCTTGTCATCAAGCATGACCTCTTGGGTAGCGTAGCACAATAGGAGGCGCCACAACAACGCGTAGCTTGACAACGTATACACGGGTTCGAGTTTGGTATCAGGCTAAACTTTCATTCGTCAGAGATCGTTGGATGGTGTTTTTCAGGTACTGCATATGACAAATTGGGTGGAACAAGGTCTTCCAATGAGTGGACGACATATTCTTCGACTTATTCGTCAAGTTGTAAGTATTAATTCTATAACTCCTTCTTCTTCTAGCACATCCGGCTATCACGAAGCGATATCGTGTAAGACGTAGATAAAAATATCGTAGACACAGGAGTAAGAATTTGTAGTTGACTGTCAAATTACTATTGTTTGCATTTCAAGTTGTTATATTTACAGAATCCGTTCTTAACGTCTACAAAGGAAAATAATGGAGAAATTCTTAATACAACCTAGTAATATATCCAAGTTGTAGACCATTTCAACTGGTATATGTTGGCTCTGGTCCCTTCAAGTGAATCTCTTCAACAACTGAATATCCTTCGTCGTCACATTAGTTTCCAAACTTGATATACAATCCCATTCAATATTAAAATATGTGAATTGGAATTCAATTTCGCTAAATCCTTCCAACACTTGTCGTAGTAATCAAACTTGCTTGCTATGTCAGTGTTGTACGATGAAGAAGCTAGAGGTATTTCATTGAATCTTAACAACATTGGAGGCATTTCAATGACACGATGCCAAGAGTGATTAAACAGCATCAGAATGCTGTATCATTGATGTCGTCGAAGGCCAGATAGTTTTGTCTGTACTGGTTACGACATGGATTTAATTCATAAGAAATAGATGTTGTTCGATTCTTTACATGTGTTCCGTCTTATTCAGTCATAAAAACTCACCTAGAATAGGTGTTCACAATGTTTCATCGACCCTTTGACACGATATTCTATAATAATTGGAAAACATGCTTTATTTTTTTTATGTAAACACACTATTCGACACCTTTCAAACGAATTCCAATCAATGAGGTTTGAATAGCTGAAACTCACGGTCATTAACAGTCTATCAAAATCAGTGAACAACAGATAAATCCACCAACATTTGAAATGTTGACATTCCAACTCGATTCCATGGATTGAGACGCTTTAGTGAATAGCTTAACACAGGTCCAGGAATACTATCAGAACATTGACATCAACGCGACGTGTAATACAGATTAGAGATATTCATAGGTAGATTATCTCTTGTAGAGAAGGTTTCAACACACCTTCTAAGTGGTTTGCTTTTATCGGTTAATTATTGTTTGTGCGTCTATATCTTTCAATCGTATCATTTACCAACATTTCATTATAATCCGTCGTACTTTTTTTCTTAGTAATCTTTTCTACTACGTTTTAATGTTATAGAATATTAGAATGTACGCATACTGAGATTTCTTCTACTCGCATACAATAATGCATTACAAACACCGGCTTGTAATTATATGCAAAAGATTGATAAGATATGATAGACCTGAGGTACCATTCTGTGTTATTCACAGCTTCGATATCGTTCTTTAATAATTTCGAATGATAGTGCAAATAATGAGCTATGTTGCAGTGCACTAAGCTCGACAATGGTCCAATCGTAGTGCATTGTTCAGCCGGAATCGGAAGAACTGGTACTGTCATACTGATCGACATTATTCTCCGGAAACTATTTAATTGTCAAGAAATCGACGTGAGTACAAAGAAAGATTATAGCACAAGGCTGTATCCAGATACTCTTCGTTTGAAATAGCACTATGTCTATCAAATTAATTCCTTGTATATTCTCCAAATATTCTACCATTCCAGAAATTTACATCAGTCTAACAGTGACAAATACAAAACTTCTTTACAGTTACCACAATTATTCCGAACGCTCAGGAACCAGCGCGCATCTTGTATCCAGCTGGAGGGGCAGTATGTGTATGTTGTAGTCAGTGTTCTAGACTATATAAAGGTACGTTACCAATCGCTCTACCATTTCTTCTATTTTACTATACGTCTTTCAGAAAAGATGTCCACAACACAAGGAACGAGTAAACAAATACGTAGATGAGTTCAGGAGTGCACGAATGCCTTCGTAACTACATTTTTTCATGCGTATTCCACAAATTTAATGCAAACATAGAAAACGATGCAATGATGACCGCCTTGTTAGAACTTGTGATATATTCTATAGATATGTAACAATTCCAATTGTATTGAATCTTCACTAATTCTTCACAACATTAAAAGCAACATTTTTGCATATCAACAGAGTAACAATGATCAACGGTGACTTGCTTAGAATTCTAACAAATATCCAACAATTGAACATCTCGTTACAAAGCTTAAAGACATTGAACGGTCAATATTATTTTGATACGAATGCTTTGATTCTATTCAAAAGGCCTACATATTGTGAATGTTCATGATGTGTGGCAAAAGCTACAAGTGTTTTACAAAACTGCCCATCAAAACCACGTTCTTCCAAATAGCGAACGAACAGAAGATCGTGCAAGTCCTAAACAAGACAAATCTGAAAAAAATTGGTAGCTAAAAAAGGTCGAGCGGGGAATGGCACAAGATTTATGAGAAGCAAAATCTGTAGTGAATTGCGAATTACCGGATCAATGTATTTGCCACTACTGGCGTAAATGTCCGCAGCAACATCTTCATTGTCATCCTTGACCGCAGGAGCAACATAGAATTCCTCAACTCGAAAATCGTCTGAAAAATACCTTATTTACTAACCATGGGGATTGAACTAAGACCTGAACTCGGAGAACCAGAATGTAATTTGGTCCAAATTTTAGTATACAGAAACCAGATGACGTGATTAAAATAAAAAAATCGGTCAAAAAGTTTTCAAAGTCAATAAGTCAAAAAGTTTAAAACTACTTATTAATTAGTCTCCTCTTATTTAGTTTTCAATATGAAAAAAACATAGTGGTGTTGCAAGAAACAAGAAAATATCGCGCATATAACGGTTTCCCAGATGCGTGTTTAAGTTGCTGCTCAACAACACGGTAAGAGAGAGTATTAAGATAAAATAATCTTTGCCGTTGGTCGATTACTGTTCCGCGAAGCGCCTAAGATTTCACGCTCAACGTGATATCGTAGAGATGGTTAAGCATGAGTATGATCTAATATCTGCATTACATCCAGTTCAGCTGATAATCGGATAACTTTATGTGCAACCTCATAAAAAATTTCATCTATTTACTTCCACCTGACAGGCTATAAGTGTTTTTGTTCTCATATCCTTTATGATTCTGGTGTGGTTGATAACGATTGCGGTACCTAGTTGTTCACTCTGTGACCTTCCATTTAATCAATAGTACACCAGAAAAGACATATGTAGATTTGGGTCCGAGTCTCCACTTTTCTGATTCACTCAGCATTAGTGAAGATACAAAACCATTATAACCTATCACAAATGATAGAAAATGAAAACTAGTTGACAAGGAAAAAAGTATTTCGCTTTATTGTTCGCATATATAGGGTTAGGCGTGAATCAACTCTCAAAGGACACACGAGGAATCTAGGTTCATCGTGATATCGCACAAGTGACTAAATACGATTTTGATTTACACAGAGACAAAAGATGAGCAATGTAAATTAGATCAAAGCTCCTTACCTTCTCTTACGCCGGAAGAACGGAAATCTTGGCTAGCCAGGGCTATCGCGGATTAACCATGTAATACTGTGGTAAGTATCGTTAGGGTTCAATTAACCCTCATTTCTATTGTGTTTCTCTTTATGTAGTACTAGTTTATAAGGTGCCTAATTAAAACGGGAACCATTGTACAGTTTACCGAAAGGCAAAAAATCGATATACATAAAAAATTCAAGTACGTCTCAGTATTTTACAATAAAAACAACCCATTATACAAATTTGCTTAGTATTGGAACAATTCGTAGAAAAAAAAAAGCTTATCTGCATAAATTGAATAGCAGTTACCTTTCAAGCATTAACAGTCCCATAAACTTCCCACTATGAAAGTATTATCATTTCCTAATCTTTTCAATCGTATTATAAACTGTCTAAAACTTCAAAAAGGTTTGGAACGTTCATGGTAAAAATCATAAGCTCACTCGGAATACAATTAACTAAAAATTGAGTAGAACAAACTTACATTCTCCTTGCACATCGACACTTTCGACGAGTTCCAAATGGAAGCATAAACGTTCATCTCCTTTAGTAATCTCAACCGTGAAAGGTGGTAAAGCAACAGGTACTTGGGTTACCTTGAAAGACGAAAACAAGCAGTTAAAATAGAATATGACTTCTGCTCTACAAATGGTATCATGTTTGGTTACTAATACCTACAATACTTACTTCCACTTATCCAGATGTACGTTATAGTGTTCATTTCACACCCTCGAAACTAAAAAGTTATCTTAGTACTCTATTCGTAATTCGAAAACCCTCGCATCGTGTGTCTCTTCGAAATGAACTAACACGTTTCGCCTTTTGTCATGCATTTTTCCCTCCATATTATAAGAAAGTAGAATTCGACTCAAGAAACTAGCTGATTACTGAATACTATGAAACTACATAAAAAAACTGAACACTCACATACATGCATAGCGTCAATGGTGGTTCAAACACTTGTGCAACTCATCAAATCCATGAAGAACATTTTCAAAAACAGCTAATTGGTTTCAATAAGTTTGTATATCTCAAATATGATGTATAACACATAACGAGAAAATGAGTTTAAGAGCCAGTAATGTGCCCCGAACTTCTAATTTAACTACTTCATTTAGTGATTGAATCTGCGAATTGAAGCAATTACGAAATTTACATATAGAACTGTAATGCAATACTTATTGACAACCAACAACTGAATACAAACCTCAGATTGCACATCTTCTTCATAATCATCACCCATATCAACAGAATGATTAACGTTGAAAACAACGAGAATGCTAAAGTGTATATTAATAGAAAAGAAGAAATCAGGAATATATACGTAACAAAGTATAAACATCTGTCAGTTAAAGGAACTGAATGCACAGTTTTACAAACATACAGCACAATTACGTATAAATGTAAGTTTTGTAAGCAAAATATATGTTCCACTGACCAACCTTTCATTACTAAATTGCTTAGTTAGACGAACTTCCGCGCCTTTCGTCGAAATGTTGAACCCCTGGAAAGAAGGTGCTGCTGAACCACCGAGATTCTCTTGGGAAAGCTGCTGCTCTGCCTGTATTTCTCTGGCCAATGCCTGAGTTAATTCAGGTGCAATATTGTAAACTGAAATTATAAAGTATTACAGAAGACAAACAGTAAAAATGTCACCAAGCTCTGTCTACTTTAATGAAAAACTAAACACTTCCCGAGAAAATCTGCTGATATCTTCTTGTTTTAGTTAACAACGTAAGAGGATAGAAACTAGGTATGATTCCATTCTCGTTATGTTTCTCACTGAGCATTCCACCTAACAGAACTCAATATCACTAATATATGCTATCTTACAAAACTGTTATGCTTCTTTTCCATGCTGATAAGCTCTAATATTCAATAAAATTCACCACTTTTTGTCCTTAATATGCTGAATGAATCACAAAACTCAAGATCTTGACCGGAGTTCCTACCCATATATCACAAATACTAGGTCAACAGAATTTGATTATTTTAATTCACCTCTATGAGTTGTTGAGACAGAGCGAGTATAAAAGTGACCAGTGACAGCAGTTCTCGATACGCACATAACTCTAGGAATTGAGCGAAGTACAGACACGGCCCTCATCTAAAACAGCCCAGTATATTAAAGAGTAACAGTGAAAGTCATCAATAATAGACGTATCGAAGAACTTTTCATAACACAAATAAGAGAAACTAGACAGTAAAAATACCAAATAGACAGCAACTTTCTGTAGTGGGAAAGATCTCGAGCAACAAGGAGTGAGCAGTGATGCAACGAATTTCAAAATTTAAAGGATTTTTGTATATCAGGGGCCATTAGCACCTCCGATGATTAAGGTGGAGCGCAAAATTATTATTTGAGCTGTGCTCGTATTCACACTGCTTGGAGCACAAGATTTCATGGAACACTGTTTTCATTTGTGTCGTAGAAATCTAGGAAGGATGAATAGTGTTTGAATAGCCCGAGAGTGGTGACGGATTGCTACAGAGCAACATTCTCAGTCTCGAAAACCTTATCAATAAATTAGGAAATAGGACGAAAATAGAGAACTTTTGATGGCTTGTCTTTATTCACGAATTACTCAATGTCAATATTGAGACTTGAAATACAACGTCATTGTGGATACAACCCAATAACAAGTTATAACGTAAGGTAACAACAGATGAAAATGGAAACGATCATCTATTGTGGTATTAGTGATTATTTAATTCATACATATGAATTTTATGACCCATTCAAAGTTCGCCCAAGTTACAAGGTAGATTTTCCCAGTGCATGACTAGAAAGAAAACACGAAAAAATAGAAATATTCGTAATTATTTTGGTACTGAGCAATCATGACTGAAACACTAGGGAGTTGATTGCAATTGGATCCTACATAAAGAAGAACAAGCTGCGAAATCCACTTCATTTCCATTTCAGCCTCATGCCACAGTACTTAAATCATTAAAGAAGATGTGAGCTTCAGAACACTACTACTAAATTACCCACTCAATCGCTAGAGTTGTTGTTTTTAAAGCTGTTTTTTCACTCGTTGAAAAGCGAGCTACCTGGTACAAATGACTTTAAGTCACTGCTTTGTGTCAACAACTACCCAACAAAAAAAACGTCATTTTTAAAAAACTCGAGCACACAGGAACAATTTCTACGTTTTGATTATCATTCGCAGCCTGTA
>KN716215.1:294875-310630 GCA_000816705.1 Dictyocaulus viviparus | reverse complement strand
AGGTGGAAGAAGATTGGGTTGAGTCATGAGTGAGAGTATGGAGGAGATGTTTACCGTAACTGCTTATATAGGGAGGAGGCGAAGACTTCGGTATGAGGAAATAATGTCCTTTTGTGATCATTTCGAAATTATGACCTTTTATTTTCATTTCTAGGAATATATCGAAATTATGACCTTTTATGGATCCGGATATTTGCACTTTCACTTGCTTCCACCATTTCTAACTTTCGATACGATGACTCATACCACAAATTAATATAATAAGTAATACGTCTTTGCTTGGCATGTAATTTGGGTGATAAAATAGAGATTACTCGACAGAGTATTCTCTACAATCATAGTCTCAAGTAATTATTTATGATACTCTTATTGTATTGATTTGTGGTTCATCGCTATTGTTTGTTATTTGTTTCTTGATTAAATGCGAGGTTTTTCAGAAACAGTTTATTGAGATGGCTAACTTTTCGGCGGTTTCGCTTTCTTCAGAGCCTGGAAAAATCAGGTTATTTTCAAACCGGCCAGTCAAATACCTTCACTAGTTAACAGAGATAATTATCAAATCATAAGATGATACACTTATGATGTACTCCCCCCGACTCTATTTGAATCTTCTACTTTGTGATAAAGTAGGAAATTAATCGTATGGGAGTCACATGAACAGACAATAAACCTCACTTATCAAACAATGCTCTTATATATTCTGTTATGTCACGTGTGATATCAAGAGATTTCTCTCTTAGATTCATAATTGAGATGATGGAATTTATCAAAAATGCCTCAATTTTTGACGCCGAAATTTTCTATTCATGAGTATGGTGACCGTTACTTCAAATCCTCCCCGTCATGTATCTGTGACCTATGCATACCTATCGAAGTATTCGACGTTGATCATAGTTTTCCTAGTAGATGTTCTTTCATGCAGACTTAATTTCAATAATCCTAACCGATTCATCTAGAAAAAAATTACACCGAGAAATCTAAAAAGAATTACTCCGCTTATACGACCGTCTCTGCAAAACTAAAAAAAACTGCCCCAATGGTAGAAATGGTAATTGCATGAGTTCAGGCACCGTTTACCTGAACAATTGCAAAGTGTGCGGAGGAAAATATATTGGCGAAACGGGTTAGGCACTCTGTGTCCGCATAAAAAGGCACCTCTTAGGAAATCTGGAATCAATGTCGAATACTCCGATAGGCATGTAAAGGTAGCAGATACATGAGGCTGAAGATCTTCAAGTAGAAATCACCATACTCGCTTTAGAACAGCGTCACACAAGCATACGGTTTTGTTAATGTTCATTACACAAGTTCGAAGCAACCGATATTGTTCGAGTTCGAGGCAAACTACTCAAAACGAGTGTCATTTTTTTTTTGCTATTACTCCTAATACTTATTTGTGAGTCAACAAATTTGTTGCGACGGTTAAACTTCTGTCAATTCATATTCGTTTCTACACCACTGACACAACTACAAATCTGCGCATTGGCCAGTACAATTTGGAGCATAGCTCATTACAAGTGATGAATCCCAAACATGCATAATAAACTTTTATTATAAATAGACGAAGAGTAGAAAATATTAAAATATCGAATCAGAGAGTGTCTGCGAGAATGAAGTAAGAGTGCTTTTTTGAGAAAAATTAAATAGAGGTGTGGTTGCCCGATGAACTGAGGTAAAAAAAGAATTGAGCAAGTGAACACACCAACAATAACGTTTTAATACCTTTATCCTATTAAAGTGGTAATAATGATGTGTAATGAGTTATCAGCAATATATCTGTTCATTAGTGGTTAATGGAGAGGAAGTAGCAAGAATTAGTACAGTTCCCGTTGATCATCGACAAAGTCGAGTGGGGTACCAGTGAAACTTTTATTTGTGTGTGTTGCACGCGAGGATAACCCAATATGTCTTTTTTGATCTAGAGATTTTTGAAGCATCATAATCACTTTCTAGAGGCTTTATGAAGAAGTAGGCCCATTGGGTAGGTGGTCTTCCTGCAATGCGTTTAATGTGCAGTAAGATCCAATTGCTTACACCTCGTTTACACCAGACATGATTCAGGCGCGCCTCGTATCCAACTCATGTAGTCTTTGAAAGCTTAGCATGTAGTACCATGTCTCTGACTTATATCGTTCACGTAGGTCAGAACTTCGTGTCTTCTCTTTCACTTGTATAATACGTAAGACGGTGAGCATCATCTTTTTGGTAAAGCGTTGAATTGCGCTGCCTAAGTTTCTGTAGCATATGTTAAGGCAGGAAGAACCGTTGTGTCAAAAAGATGAACTCGGAACTTTGTGTTCCTCTGCACTACGTCTTCGATGCTCTTATATATCCCCCAAGCCGCTCGTGTCTGTCTGCAGAGCTTTGATGCTACGCCGTTCACCATGTTGACCTCACGATGTAGACACATATAGTTTGAGCCCTCTGAGATATTGTTCACACTGAGCGGCAGGACATAGGACATCAGCAACGTATTGGTTTTTTATAAACATCGACTTCTTCAGGTTTAATTTAAAGCCAATTTCTACGCATGCACTGTATAAGTCGACTAGCATTTGTTTCGCTTGTTCGATATTTAGTGTAATGAGTACGTCATTAACGAAGCGAAAATGGTGAAGTTTCCTACAGTCGGATTTCACTTCCACATCGTCGCATGCCAATTCTCGCATGATGCCAATTCTGTGAACAGCTTTTGGCAAGTAGTATTACCTTTTCAAACTTCTTTTTTAACGTTAATAATGATGCCTTTCTAGGACGTGGTTTTTTTAGTAATTAAATTCTTATATAACAAACGAAGAATCTTTATTTACAGAGTCAGAGCGCTTGATTAATCAACGCTTCCACGATCGCTTTTGTCTATACAGAATCGAAATCTTGTTGAAAATCGATAGAGGTGAAACAAAGTTCCTTATAGTCTTGTCATACTTGCATCAATCATATGATTGTGTGATTATGGTCCATCGTGCTGCGCTCTTTTCAAAACTCTGCTTGCTCATGTGGTTGTTCTTCGTCTAATCTACTGCCAACCCTGTTAAGAATGACTCGCGCAAAAAACTTATAGATGACTAACAACAGGCATAATTAACAATGTCATGGACGTCTTTTTCGAGCAGCAACACGGTCCTGCTAGTTCTGGTCTAATCTTCCCTGGCCCGTGAGCTGTACGCTTTCTTATCAACGAAACAACAGGTCGAATTTTGGAAGGAAGAACGTTTGGAACGTATTCGTCTTCCTCTCATTGCATAGAGGTAGACGAATGTTGCTATTGAGGAGATCCGTGTATAAATCGTAAGTGATTTCCTCCATTGCTTTTTTGGAAAAGTAAATGATCCAAACTGGCGTCAAAAAGCGATCATAAGGCGTCTCAACTCAAGAGTTCGTGAAGACAAACGTCTCTTAGTGATTGTAGAATTCTCGGCATTTTTTTCGCTCTCGTGAATATGCTGAATTTTACAAGCCATTTTACTCGTCGGTGTTAATGAAGGTATCGTTGAATTAGCTATCTAAAGTGCTATGTTATCCCCAATTTATTTTTGTTTTGCGACCTTATTTTCTAAAAATTGCAGCCTTTTCTCTGCGGCTGAAGAAAAATTTGGCGCAAAACAAATAAAGAAATATTAAAATTGACAAATCAAACAGTCTGTATCCTTCGAACATCTAAGGATAGTAAAAATCCTGCTACAATATCGTATGTTCTTCGGTATCTTTTCAGTTACTCATTTGTATAATAATATGAATATTATAGTAATACTGAACATAACAAGGGTCGCAGTGATTCAGTGGTGGCGCCGCAATGACTCGCTCGAATCAGTCCGCGACCGCCCCCAAGTCTACCATCATTCCGGGATAGGTAAATTGGTACCAGGAAAATCTGGGTAAGATAGCTAGCACTGAATTGGTGAAGCGTGGTCAACTCAAGTCACTGTATAGACCAAGCACGCATCCAACCACCTCCACGGTATCAGGTTGAACATGAATGCATTGACGCAACTCACACAAGGAGATTGATCAACGTCAAAGATTATCTTATCTTAACATAACAGTTTTACGAATGGACCAGTGTATGAGCGAAGCATCTGACCTAAGCCACATCAACATCCTTATTCATTTTTCACCCACATTCATTGGAATATTGGATCTCCTTCTAGTACAACTTGTATTGGATTGGCTACTTCTTTTATTGAACAAGGGCAAACAAAGCACGCACTGATCCATATTTCCAAAGTTTGATTATGAAATGATTTTTATGAATAACTCTTCAATACTACTGCCTTTAAACATAACCACTATATTCAATGTAGGACATGTTTACGTTTAGTGCTAGTGGACATGGATTACACGAGTCGTTCCCAACTAAACAATGCAAGAGCACTTATTTTTTATTCCAGCCGTACGCTGCATTCACAAGGGCCCCTTTTAGAGCGTTCCGAACCGATAACCCCTAGTCATGTGTGTACTTTTACTAGATATGAGAAATCGATCTGAAAAGTAGCAGCCCACTCTTCAACATGAAACCGAACATCTATTTGAGGAAGCTTGTGATTGCAAATACAGTTTATAAGTGTTGATTTGCAATTTAGTCATTTCGTTCAGATTTAATAAATCTAAGGAAATCAACAGAAATTCATCGCCACAAATAGAATTTTATTGCCTTCATCAAGGCACTAGATAGATTAAATACGCAAGCAACAATTAAACTTTAGTAACTACTCAACAAGCTGCAAACTAAGCTACTAATATTCTATTAAAGTTCTCCGATTGCAAATCAAACGGCTGAAACGATGAATAGGACATGGAACTAAATCATTAGAACCTACTCGATGTACCAAGCGACAAACTAATACTCGTAAATCACAGAAATAGAGAATCAGAGAAAAAAGCATCGAAGTGAAACCTATTGTTACTTTCTCTGAATAGGAGATGACTTAAATGCAGATATTTTTTGGAAAGATATGTGGAAATGAGGCAAGAAAGAGCGGCGCCGAGAGCCTAGTAAATGATAACATTTTTGAAAGAAAGTACTAGAAAATCCACATTAAATAACAGTAAACAAGTATTCCCGCTATCCATGTCAGTTTTTATTTCGCATTCCGAATGCAGAGCGGAATTTAGAAATATATTCAGTGTAGATTTCTCGGACTATTTCAGCTACGGGATCCTGCTGTCTCGCAACAACCTCCAATCCTTCAGCCAATCGTTGGAGTATAGTCTGCAAATTTTCAGAGCAAGAAAATGGAAAGGATTAGTCAAATGTGTAGAGAAACCTCTGTCGAGTAATCTCTACTTTATCATCCAAATCACATTCAAAGCAAAGACAAAGTGTTCAAAAAATGAAATACTTACAACAAAATCGTGGATAATGTACCACATTATGTTATGACGAATGCGATTCATAGTGAATAACTTCAAACGAGATTTATGCACATAAAAAGCAACAGCGAAAGCATTGTACCAAATCTGAGACAGACCACACTGTAACCAGAAAATAGTATGAGTGGAAAAAGGAACAGTACCTTCCTGCCACGGTGATCTCGATGATCAAAATCAATTACAGGAATGAACGATGAATCATGTGAATAGCCATCAAAAGAGGCAAAAATAAGCTCGTCATTGACCAATAGGCGTGAAGTAGTAGGGCGTCCATTGGAAAACTCGGCGGCCTTGAATATGCGAAAAACACCATCGTTTTTCAATAACAAAAAATTGTCTTTAATTTAAAAAGACAGCATATATGAATTTGCCTTTTAATCATGAACAATTTTTTATTAAATGTTGTGCCTTGCGGACAGTTCAACATAATCGCTCTACAACACAATTACTTTTTCGTATTGTTAGTTAGCGGAAAGTAACAATACAACAAGTATTACAACTAAATCATGGGTTAGTGCAATGCAAGCTAAAAAAAGCAATAATAATAATAAGGGATTTAAAAAAAAACATGCCAAGAGATTTCTATCAGGCGAAGCGGCGGACATGAACGTATGGTAAAGACTGATTGCGACCTTGTTGTATTCATCAACCAGGTCTTGCATTTCCTTTGGAAGTCCATTTAAAAAAATCTATAAATATAAAGAAGGTTAAAAACAAACATTCCCAGATGTCATGAACAAAAATTCCCACTATACATCGAGAAGCCAATCAATACCAATAATACAAACTTTCAAGGACGAAATTCACTTCAGATCAACTAATTAGCTGATTTAGTTTTATCTAAAATAATAGAAAATACGTAATGAGTGCCATACACAAACAACTTGACTGTTACGAAAATATTGAGATATTCTGTTAAGATTTCAACGAATGTAGAAAGCATGATAATCATTATGGATAACTACAATTTACTACCTTTCTTTCCCAGAAAGACTTTAACATTTGTACAGTTCACAGAAGCAATACTTAGTCATTTCATGGTGAAAAATGCCGTAAAATTCAATATAATAATACAGAATTACAGGAAATCTCGATTACATTGTATTTTATAAACTTGCGTTTACGAATTTCATTAAAACAACCTATTAGCTGAATTTTTGTATCTAGAAGTAATTCATTTTAAATGGTAATGCTGACCTATGACTGTTTATTATTGTATGCATCCAACATCATTCATAACGAGAAAATCTAACTTTATGACTATAAAGCCTTCAATAAAAAGGAAGTTCAAAATAGTGATTTTCTTTGCAGCTACTAACACCGAAACAACAATCGTGCACAAATCCAAGATTTTTGAAGGTTTTATTTTTTCTGTTGTTTAAAACTAAAGTATTGTGAAATATTTCGAAGTATACCGAAGATATTACACTAAAATGCAAGGTGCATATGAAAGTATTTTGCAATATTATTTCTTCCTTGCCAACAATGGTTAGGTAAACTCCTATGTGAAGTAATTTCTCAATTTCTGTTCTTTGAATCATCCTGAGCATATGAATAAAATTAAAAAGAAGTAGCACGAAAATCACAAATTTACCAAGTCCTGTGAATCAGATGGGAAACTGCTTTTGTCATCAGCTTGGATCCAAAACGGTAAACGTTCTCGCGTAAATAGATTAGCAAGGACTGTCACCATTTTTAATTTTGCTTTTACTTTATCCTGCAATTATCGTTTTTTATTTGAAAAGCTTGCGTTATGAAAGACGAGTCAGAAACAAAAATAAAGCAGAATTCATAATTGTTCTAAATTTTATAGTTCTAATAATTCATAATATGTTCTGCTAATTCTGAACTTTACGGATTTCCACAGCAATTACTATATGTAGCGCTTGAATACTTACCGGCGTTTGCTTGAGCATCAAGTGAAAAGCACCTCTTTGTAGAAGATAAATGAATAATAGATTTCCTGGTTCACCTTTTACTTTTGCCAGAGAAGCAGCTAATTCAGCCAAGTTCTTGGCAGAACACTAAAATTGAAAAACCTACAAAATGTAGCTGAAGGTATTTTTAGTGAAATAATCGAACTCACATTTCTATCTAGTAGCTGCAAATGTCTAAGTAATTGAACAGAATATGCGGTGTACATCTTAAGCTGCTTTTGAAGAGTTCCATTTGCCGCCTCATTTCTGGTGAAAAGTGAGAACGAATTCGTTAATAGTGATAACGCACACTGAAAGGGAAAATAAAGCAAAAAAGCATCTCAAAGATAACACATATATCAACGCAAGACAGGATACAAGCTTATGTAACTGCACAATATAATACCTTTTCTCTTTCACCGAAAGTTGAAATAGTGTTAGTTCGGCTATCCGTTAAATTGTCTTTGTCATGCACATGAGAAAGCAATCGCAAAATGAATGACGTCGAGAATGGTGGGTTCCCTTGAAGTGTAGAAAGGGACGCGGTTAATAAACGACGCATTTTACTAAAGTTAGGGAATTACTGGAGTACATCACGTAGCAATATATTCTATAGTCCTAATTCCAATTTGCTAGAAAAAATAAAACTACAACGTGTTGAAATAAGTAAGCAAATCAATAAGACACACATTAGTCGCGTTTGTACTACTTAGCATCAATCTATTGGATAATTATAATTCCATTCCGTATAATATTTTAACAAATTGTTAAAACTTGATACGTCTAATCACGGAATACCCGGACATTCAATAATCTTCACTACACAAATGACGATAGTATTTTGTGACTCATAAAAAGTCAAACGAATAAACTAATAGCTACTACATCAAAACAAGTACTAAGTGCAAATGTAGCGGATATGTTTGCTTTCTATCGACTTGGGAAAAGAAAAAAAAGAACAATCGAGAGCAATAGAAACAAAAACAGAGGTTCTAAGTACTAGTAATCTAGTTTTCATCTTATTTAAAACGTTACCTTGTTGGAATGCTCATGAAACACACCGCACCGGAATGATCAAAACCTCTACGACCAGCACGTCCACTCATTTGACGGAATAAGAGAGGCGTGAGAAACGGTGTATCTACGCCGAATAGTACAGTTTTGCACGGCATATTGACACTGAAAAAGTACAAATTAGGAAATAAAGTATACTAGCACAATTGAAATTCGAGAACAAAAGCAACACTTTTAGACAAACTAACCCGAGCGCCAGTGTTGATGTGGTGAAAATGATCCCGAGATGCCCACTTCGATAGAGAACCTCAACCGCTACTTTTTCAAAATTATTAAGCCCTCCATGATGATATCCAATACCACGTTCGAATAAACGAATCAGTGTTCTGGAGCATAAGAACCCAAGGATAGTTGGGCAACAAACACTGCTTGAATTTACATTATTGCTACCTTGTACTTTCCTTTTCTTTTGAGCCTTTCATCATTCGATTTACCATCTTCTCGTATACGTCAGGATCTGCAGAACCGCGACCACGTAACCGAAATCTGAGAAAGATTTTTCGGTAAATATAAAATATTCTAATGGAGAAATATTCTAATAAATTGAAAAACGAACTTTGAAAGCACTTGTTTGAGCTTAGCTCTTTGTGTTGCAAACGGGTCATTATTTGCTTCATCAGCTGGATCGTCTCGTTCTCTTTTCTCATCCTTATCTTCATCGTTATCTTTTTTCTTTTTTTCTCCTTCTTTTTTGTTTTATCACGATTACGTTTTGCTAGTTTTTCATATTTCTGGAAATAAGAATGATCCAGAAACTCTTATTTCGATTAAAAAGCTTAGGCATAATATGTATGGACCTACATCTTCATATTTTATAGCGTACTTCTTTTTGAATTCAGCGCTGTTAACAAACTCCTAAAAACACGTAAGGAATGGATGTTGATAATTTCAAACACTGCTTATAACTGCAATTGCTAATAACTATCTTACCATTTCTCGAGCTTCAAGTTCTTCAGCTAGTCGAATAGCTAAGGCTTCACAAACATATCGGTCATCATTAAAACACATTGCAGGTAACATATTTTTCGAATTCATTTCATCGACCAATGGAACAATGTTGTCTAGAGCCAACTTCTCCTATAAAACATCTTTGTTGACAGAACTAGCAGACCGATCTCCTAGGAGTCAGCAAATCAGCTTTAATTTTTGATTTTCGTAATTTCTAGCAAATAGCTTTTCGTTCGATGTAAAACTGAAGTTGACAACTTCATAATTAGACTGGAATGACAAAAACAGAAACCGAATTTTCGAAAACAGATTTACTATGAAAACAAGGAATACCTTATTAAATGGAACTGCTCTGTAATCTAGTTGTTCTTCTATGGGTTTAACCAATATGTCGATTACCTTAAAATTTGTTTCCGTTCAGTTATCAATCACACAAAACAAGAATTATAGTAAGAATAAGATATAGAAAAGAAAAGCCTATATCAGAATGCCACCTTTCTCAACTTTTCTTCATCTTCTGCTAACCAATTCAACAATCGATGCTTGAGTGCGTTTTCTAACTCACGAAGAGCAGCGCGAGATAACCACACTGGCTCACCTGCTTTGTAACCATAGTAATGACACGGCTCAAATTCTTTTCTGCAATGGAGAACAAAATAGACTTAGAAGGACCATTCAGGAAAAAGGCAAGATATTTAGACTTTGTTTTATCATCCACAGCAGCCATAGTAGTGTACAGTTCCAAAATTTGTTTTGCAGTAAGTTGGTGGTCATCTGGTATGCCAAACATACGAATTTTTTCTGGCATAAATACACCATAAGGCATGAACGGTTGAATAATATTTCCTCGAACAATTTCCCGCGGAACAGGCATATCAATAACCTCTGAAACCTTATCTGTTTGAACAGAACGATTGAAAAAATGCACATATACTTATAGCACACTTATAGTAGTTGTTACCATCTGATGGTGCCTCTATAGGCTGGGGTTTTGCAACTCGCATAATACTCAGTTCCAATTCAGAATATCGCTCGTGATAAACAATGAGATCAACCTAAAATCCGACACAAGACTTTGCATTTCAATTAGAAAGTATGTGCTATGTTGACGTGTTCGCGTTCTTTCTTTGACCCCGATCATTATAATTTTTAATTTTATACTACAGAAAATTCGACAAAGTAATCTAGAATATATAAAATTTTTACATTGAGTTTTGAGCAAATGATTTCAAAACCAACGAAACATAAACGACCCACTTTCCGTCTACCGGATGTCTTGCTCCGTTCAGCATGATCTAACCACGAATGTAGCTTAGAAGTGTTTCCAATTGTAGCAGATAGAGCAAGAAAAGGGCACTGTATCAAAAGCAGCAAATGTTCCCATATATGGGCTTCCAGAGACGAACTGAAATAAAAAAGAGAGAAAAAGTATTCTAAGGTAACAAAAACATTAACTTACCCAATTGAATGCACCTCGTCAAACACCACATATCGTATATGTGATACAAATTCCTGCACTTTTGAATTGTTTGAAAGAAGAAGAGCTTCGAAAGATTCAGGAACGGTGACAAGAACCTAAAATTCGGGAAATAAAATATCACAAATAGAAGTAATCATCACAGAAAGCAAGATCGTATAATGCGTCCTTTACTTTTTGAAAATTATTCACACCTGACATGAAAGCGGGTTTAAAGAGTGCTCTGGATTCAACATTCCAAGAAGTGACTTTCCGCGTGTCATACTCTTGTTGCGGAATCGAGCATAAATAGAACCACACACCTATAAGAATGTTAATAAATTTTTCAACCATCTAACAGAAAACATACTTGGTTAATAAGAGCTTTGGACGGCGAAACATATACTACAACGTCGTCGTCACTTTGACGTAAAACACGCTCGATACAGTAATATGAAACAAAGGTTTTCCCAGCTGATGTAGGCGCTACTATAACCGCTGAATTACCTTAAAATATAAATTGTTGAACTAATAATTACTGGTATTGCACAACTAAGAAACAAGAGCACAAACCGCGATCAACGGAATCAAGCATCTTTCTTTGCCAAGCATCAGGAGCAAAACCAGTGACACGATCGTCTTTTCTCGGGTCTGACTGAATGTCGATAAGCTCGCCTCCGTACTCAAGTTGGTAATAAATCAGATTCATTTCCAAATCTAATCGCTTCATCTTTGCTTCAGCAGATGCCTTCATTCCAAGTGGGACCTCAAAACCTAATGCCGCCCACAAATCAACTACTTGCTCCTTCTGTCTAGAATCTAGGTAAGGCCAATGAATAACGAAGCTGTCTTTGAGACGACCCACGAAGGTTACCGCTTCAACACGTCTGAAATGGCACACAACATAGATTCCTTAGCTATATAATACAGATACAAAATACTCATCTGGCTTCCAAATTTTCAGGTCCAGTCAATCTACCAAGCAAATCTCGCCCTTCTCTTATCAGTATTTCAAAAGCACATAGGGCGCGAGAATCAGGTAGTTCTAAAGTATCATAGGATCGTTGTAGAAAACTCATAGCCTGAAAAACTATGTTTTTCATGGTGCTGTAAAATTCATTGGATTAAATCTAACACGAAAAGCAAAATGATACATCTTTTCCTTGTTGTGTTGCAAATTTAATCTTATTTTTCTCTCCTTCTATAAGTTTCACGTCTTTTGCTTTCTTGCTCGCTTCGAGAATTAAGTCCTTTTTCGACTTTAGGGGCTCTTTACCGCCCTTTTTCGTACCACCACCACTAGCACCTAGATCGACATAGTTTCAGTTATTGGAAAAGAAACATCTAAATTGATGTGCAAATAATAAACCACAATATAGTGTGTTGTAACATATAGTGTACCACACTACGTCGGCATATTAAATACTGTTTCAAACCTTTTTGTCCAGTCCAACCTTTACCACTTTTCTTTGGAGTAGGTTCACAGGTGGTATCAGAGTTGACCTGTGCAAAACCTTTTGGCACTCGAGAAAAATCGACAAGTAGATTAGTCCCTCGTCCCTCTAAAGAGTTTGCAAATATTTCATACCTGAAATATGAATTGAAAGAGTAAAATACAGATTTTCAACCTTTTAAAAAGATTTCAGGAAAAACAAACCATCTATACATGACTTGACGCAACCGATTAGCTTTTTTCTTTTGGCATTCATCGATTACTATTTCAATTTTTGTGAAATCTTCTTCAATGTGTTTTAATTTCCAGGACATTTTCGCTCGCAAAAGTGCCACATAGTCTGGAAGCAACTACGAAAATAATAAAATGAATAAAATATTTAAGAGATAAATATGGTAGAAAAAAAAGCCTAAATTTCACCAGGTTGAACACCGTCTGTTATAATTTCATTCGAATTGGCTGTCTTCATCTCTGGTATATATTTTTCCAACAAAGGGGACTCAACAGCATAGAGAAAAGGTAAAGTGGATAAGGGATTCACAACCTTAATAACGATTCTAATATCTTTAGACTCATTATTGAAGAGCATAAGAATCATAAAACATCGATATACCTCAGGCAGTGGATCAAGCAGCTTTTCCAGTGTATCTGTCGGAATAGACTTTGTCAATGCTGCAGCAGTGTGTAGTCGAACAAAGTCTTCTTGAAGTCTATATGGCAATACCTAATCAAAATCACTTGACCTCAAAAAAAAACCCATTCAATTTTAAAAAAGCCATCATAGAAACTACCGGTTCATTGGAGCATATCGCGTCGAAACAACAAATAACCATACGACCATCCCAAAAGTCTGCCAGAGAAAATTTTATACTCTGAAATTTATAAAAACAGTATAACAGCATAATTGAACAGCAAACAGCATAATTAATACATTATTTGTTATTATCAAAATAAACGAGTTAAGCTCAGTAGTACTAACCGTAAAATCCAACTTCTCCAAATAATTAGTGGCAGTCGTGAGCAGAAGGCGCCTGTCTCTGATGACGTCTAGACCACGCTTTCCATCTTTTTTTTCCGGCAGATAAATACGTGATGGACCACGTTTACCGATGATGAGAGAAGATAAAAGTACTGCACAGCAGAGCGATTCAAAATGTTCCGATACAGAACCGCTGCAAAATGGATGTGCAATAACGTTTATAGTTTTGACCAAGAATGTTTCCTATTCCTTATCTAATGTACATAAGTACCTGCTTTTCGCAATCAAAATGATAGCAGCCCAAAGTTCCCCTACAGATTTAAATTGTGATGCATCCTGGGTGGGCGCTTTGTACAAATTGAGCAATGAACCTAAGGTGAACAATGTGACTCTCTTGCTATAGCTCTCTTGGAATAATGGTTGAATAAAATTTGATCGAGTATATCACGTACTGTTACATTCCCAATGAGCCGCTAAAAAGCTGTCCCAATTATACATAATACAAAGACGTGGGTTAATGTAGTAAGCAAAAACTGACGAAAAATTAACGACCACAGACGTTAAGAGCACAACAGGAATGGTCCGTGACAGGGTATCAAGGACTGAAAATGATGCATGAGAAAAGGATAGCTCGAAAGAGGAGGAGCTCATATAACAACACTATATAAAAACACTAAGCTCGAATTCAATAAACAGGAATGACACAATACCTATTGTCTCAAGTTGTAGTGTGATATCAAGATCATCTTGTGCACAGACCTCTTTTGTCACATTATCTGTAGAAATCATCTGAAATTCCAAAGTTGCGATGACGAACAACAACAAAGAAGGATATCCAAGCACTCACTACAAATGAAGGAGTTATATCATGCAAGAAATGATCCCAGCAAGGGTCCACAGGACTTGTAAAATATATCAAATCCTTAAAAAGATAATCAGTACTAGAATACAGATACCAATATTTATGAAGTATTGGAAGATAGTAGGAATGTTAAAAATATACAAGCCGTTAAAAACACATTTTTGAAGTCAGTTAGTTCGTATAAGACTTACTAGATAAGAGATTATGACAAACCAACATTTTAAGTAAAGTACCTTTGCAAAGGGTCCAGCAGAAACGTATGATATGGCTGTAGCACGAGCAAAGCCGAGAGTTGTATCACGCGAAAATTGTGAAGCAAAATCTGTGAACACCACAAGTTTAAACTTGCCTCCAAAATTGACGAACTGATTTAAGAACCTATCAATCTGAAAGAAAAAAAATGAAGAGATTCCGACATTTATCCTGATCATAGCATCAAATTTTTTACCTGTTTAGTCAGAACAATAGATTGACCTGAAAGAGTCCAATCGTGGTACGAATGTGCAAGGCATTCAACAATCAAACTATCTATTGAAATCACGAAGATTTCAACATCGGCAAACTCAGAAATGATATTGCGATAGGAACATTCAAATTGCGAAAACATCTGTAGAGATTTTAATCAATACAACGAGATGATTAGGGCTTGTTAACACCCAACTTTTTTCATATTTGTTGTTGTATCAAAGTCGAAAACTAGGACTTCATCAGCACTTTCCAGAAAGTCTTCAGAGGCAACACTTCCAATAGAAGCACTTTCATCATCAGAAGACTGAAATTGCAGTCGAAAAGATATAAAATTGTAGAAAGCACATCTAGATAACAATTGGAAACAATAATTAACAAACAAAAAACGAAGCGAAAACAATTATTCAATGTGAAATCATTCTAAGCAAGACTTTGTTTAAAAATGATGGCATAAATAAGTATAATAAAAAACATAGACATAAATTGTTGTCCATCGTACTATTTGTGTCATTGTCTTGAGTTTCAACATGAAGCCAAAAATAATCTCTTACTGCAATAATTTACTGTGAAGGAATTCCATATACAAATTTCATTACTGTCTTGCAAGACACGTTTTCGATTTTAGCCTCAAAAGAAACTAGTCTTTTTATTGACTCAATTAGAAATCTAATTAATTCCTAACAGAATGTAAAGAGGGACTACATGAGTGTTCCTAAAGAATGTTAATAACCCTAATAACTTATGAGCGATAACAACAATTAATGAGCAATCCACGAAAATCCAGAATCACATTCTGATTGGACGATGAAGCGTGCTTAATACGTTCGTCAAGAACGTATGGGCATAGGAATAAACCTGATATCCAATAAAGCTATATAGAGAGCATTACTTGTAGTCACTTCGAACTTCACCTAATCAAAATATGCATCAATTTTCCATTAGTTGTCTTTCCAACGCACAAACCATGTGACTTCCTACGAAGATTCTCAATCAGGCCTCGGGCATAGAGATGTAAGCCAAATCATAATATTAGATGGCAATCATCCAACTAGAAGAGATGTAGAAATTGTCAGGTGATTGTAGGCGTCCTATGTTGTGCTTAACACAACTCATTAAACTAATATTCCTAATGATAATCTATTTGAATTGAAAAATATTAAGTGGGAACAATGTTTTTTCATAACTGAAATTTCGAAGTTTACTCGATATATATATATATATATATATAT
>KN716215.1:276716-292234 GCA_000816705.1 Dictyocaulus viviparus | reverse complement strand
TATATATGTACGGTCACCTTGTGCTATTTGGCATAGCATATATGCGAAAATAACATAAATGTTTCAAATAAGCTCCAATTATTTTAATAATAAACTCAACAATGTTTTATTCATTTCCTCATTGGGAGTTGTTACTAATGTAAATATTATTAATAACATTTTATGCGTAAGTTTATGCATATTACACCTACGAAAAAGGGTTCTCGTTTCGCATTGGAAGTTCAAGCGTTGGCAAGTGCGATAAGAAATACGCCAAAAATTCTATTGTTTAAGTAGTTCTCACTTCTTTGTCGCAGGATGTTTCTTTTTATTATCTCAAACACGTTTGAAATTTCTTCTCAAAAAAAGATTAGTTTCGCATTTCGTGTTTCAAGCGAAGTTGAACGTTCTATAACAAAGATTGCCACATGTTTTGATTATTTCACCGAATTTAAGCTATGAGGAAAATGTTGTTAAAATTCATCATTCTTCTGCCATCAGAATTTTATCGATGGGCTCTTCTCAATTGGAACGATTTCCATTATGGAGGTTATCGTTCGGTAGTAGCGGAAACGAAGAAATCAACGAACCCGCGGTGCCATTTTTCCCCACCGAGTGATCACCGTTATTGAATTGAAACGGTATCAATTTTTGTTCAACGTTAAAAATGTCATTCATTAGGTGGGTACTAATTTCTGTGATATTGAAACTATAGTAAATTTGCTTGAAATAGTAGTCTGTTACTGTTACGTGGGACTGTGTTCGTAGTTCTTGCCTGTCTTCTATTTCATAGAAGACGTAACTGGCAATCAAACTTGTCTGGTTATACCATTATCAAGATATTGTAACAGAGTAAAAAGATTAGCTAGTTTTAAATTAACAATAACTAGTCATACAAGAAAAATGTATGATAGATGAAGGTTATGGGTGGATATTGTGATAGTTCTTATGTCCTGTTGAGTTAACCACAAAACTTGAAAACTCAGCTGAAAAAATGATAGATGATTTGGGGTAATTTGGCAGTGAGGTTTATCGTTATGCAGCATCTACTCCATCACAACGTTATTCTCAGGCTTATCTTGATCGGACAACATATACTGCAACCGTGCTCAATCTTTACGTAACTGCTCAGTCTTCAAAGAAAGGGATACCTTCAATTATAATAGTTACGAAGTCGTCACCACTACCATCATCATCTTTTAAACGAGCAATGAGGGATGTGCAACGTCAAAGCATAATGAAATCTAGCAGACTTTCCAACAACACTTCAAATATTCTCATTATGGATACTAAGTTTTCTGGAAAACGGTTACCATTAAGTTAAAATTTAAGACGAAGAGATGGAGAGTTGGCAGCGAGGGTGTTCTATTTCTGATGTATTCAATGTCACAATAAAACCTCTGAAGCCGGATTCACGACGATAGATGCAAATGTTGACTTGTTTGTAGTTTAGTGGCGCAGTGCTCTCCTGAGACGTGGGTGACCAAGTTTCGACTCCTGGTGACTTCTAAATTTTAGTGGCATTGTACTGTGGAAGTAGAAATATTTCTTTATATTGAAAATAGTAGTCCGTTCGCCTTAAATTTGCCACTACGAAAGCAAACAAACATGGGTAATTAAACTTTTGTAACAAGTATTAATAATACCGCCACAACTACAATAATGTGTTCGATGGAACATTTCAATTGTGTGAACAATATAACAGAAATGATCGGAATGATGAAGCGATATAGATGGAAGTTGAATGGATGGTTTCGTTAAGCTGGAAGTCCTCTTATACCACACAAATAAACGTATTCTTGTATGTAATAATGACGATAAGCTAAAATGAAGCAGTGGGCCCTTGAATAAGTAAAGGAAAAAGTAACAATTACTCTTCGGAATAAAGGTAATTAAACTAATACATGAGGTAGAGTACGATATTAAGGAGCACAACGGACGCTTTTAAGGATGGGTGGACGCATGTCATTTTCACGATACAAATTTGTATTCTTGATTACTAAATTCAGTATCGACAATCTCGAAGTGTCATGCATTCCTGTAACTTCTTACAAGATTCATCAATTATCTACAAAGATTTTCAATCCAGCTGAAATGAAAGAGGCAGAGAATTCCCTGATATTACAAAAGAAGAGAGGCACATAATTCAAGTTTTCGTTAAAAAAAAAGATCATTAGCAACAAGAAACGGGCGCCCCGAAATTGTGACGGCGAGATTTGGGCGGGTATGACATTAGCTCATGTACAAACTAGGAGAACTGCAAGTAATACTGTCAGATATTGGAGAGAATCTCGAGAAGTTTTATATTACTATACATAAACCATAAGATAATGTTTTGGAGTACATCATTGTTTTTTGCGCTCTTATTTAAGCCTGAGATACACGATCTGTTTTATATAAAGCTCTTATTAAACACGGTGACCGGCGCATATATGAGTTCATCGGCAGTAACCTACACCTATTTACAATTCCCATACTCAAACTCGTTGGCGGCATAACGGATTGGAACAATTAAAATTTTCAGTTAAACATACATTTTAAAATTTTTCCGATATGAAGAAATTTAGTTTCTCAATTCGGAGAAAATCTTGTGAATGTTGAGGAGGTTTTATTTCAACAAACCATGATAACGAGAAGCGATAGAAACACAACTCGTCAGACGTGCACATCGGCTCCCGCTGATACAGTCAAATTTGATGGAAGAATGAGATATTGAAAATCAAAGTCATCAACTATCTTTTCCATATATTTCAAGAGCGCAAAGCTTACCACTGAAATAAATATTAAACACTTCAGAAAGATACTAATATCTTCAACGCAATAAACTGTACTATATTGTATATTTTCGTCATATTTCTTCGCAATCATCATGCTACAGATTTTATGGGAGTTATCATGCTTCAAGCTATTTTTTTTTTCAAACTACAAAAAGAATTCATTTTAATGTAGTAAAAAGACAAGCATAGAAGAAAAGAATTAGAAAAAAATAGTACAACAACAGGAAACCTTTTTTTCTTCTCGAAAAAAGTAGATGTTATCAAAGGAAGAACACCCGAGGAACGAAAAACCTCAATTTACCTATCAAGAAGTCACACCCAACATTTTCTTCATGGTGGAAATGGAAATAATTTTATGAAATCTAACACCTAGAAAATTGCAAAACGCTCTTCTTGTGTTGAATACTGAAGTAGATTTGTCATTAGTTAACGAAGGACTGCACGAGTACAACGCTTACCTACAGCAGAAAAGGCTTTGAGCGATTTCGGTTCGAACAAAATTCACATATATGATACATTTCACCGCATGTCCCACTTTAAGCGTATCACTCCGTTAAGAATATAATTTTATTATGACCATTTATATCTAACGTCATTGCTAAGTCGTATCGAAAACCAACCATTTGTGTGGAAAATGCTGAGTTCAGTAAAATAAGGAAGAATCATCATCGGAATCTATGTCACTAAAAAAATCCAATGATAATGTTTCACAACTTATATGGATTCGATGAACAATGGGACAATAAAGGAAGGTGAGCCGCATATCAATCTTTTATCCGAATTTCATCTCTTCTTGGCACTCTTAGGACATTAGGAAAAGTTTAGAATATTGTTACAAGCTAAAGAACCTGGTGTGTTGTCAAAATACACTATAATATCACAAGGAACAAAAAAAGCCTTAATTTGAATGGGAAGTAAGCAGACAATGAAGAAAGGTAAAGGGAAAAATTTGAGATCTTATGAACTCTATAAACAAAAGTTTTGAAAACTACAAGAAGAAAGAAAAATTAGTATATCAACAAATGTGGAGAAGATCCAATGAAAAGTGGAAAACGACAACTTGGATATTACTTAAAGACTTCCATAGAGATCTTGGAGGAAATGTTAACTTCATTGCATAACATCAGATCGGTCGAGCTCAGTAGAGTTATGAGTGTTTTGAAGTCTTTATTATAGATGGATCCAACGATGAAGAATATGATGCCACTTACCATACAATTTAAGAAAAGAAATTTCATCTGCTTAGAACACTAACAACGAAAGGCTTAAATTTACCGTGCCGACTCACATAAAATTTCTGGAAATCTCGGAAACTACATTATCTAACATCTCCTCATGAAAAACAACATAAAACGAGTTGTTTCAGTTTTCATATTTTGTGGTTGACTCAGCATCATTAGAGATATAAGAAGAAATCTATTGTAACTTAGTTGAATTAAGGGATGACTTAAATCTAACTTAGTTGATAGAAAATAATTAATGGTGGAAGGAGTGTTTACCGTACTAATAATATAAGAAGTTGCTGTAAACGTCTTTCATCCGCGCACCAGCAAGGCAAAACTGTGTATCAACTTCTGACTTACGATGCGTCAAGCATTTGTCTTCATGATATCATGGTTTTTTGATGCTAGTGGTACAGGCATTATTTCGAAATGACCAGTACTCGTGATGTCGGTGTGCCTAGGGATAGAGTTAAACCAGTATCGCTACGGCGTTTTACCATTGCACTACACTCCTCGTTTTATCTGGGAATAATAATTTTGTCGCACAGTTTATCCTTAAAATTACGTAGCATGTTAATAAGGTTTACTATTAAAAACTGGCAATTGTTTTGGTATTTTCGACAGAAGACACGAGGATCATCTGATATATATATGCCTAGATGTTAACAAGATGAAATTAAAATTACATTAAACTACTTGTTTGAATCCAGTCGAGTTACTTCTCGACAAAAAGGCGATTCGAGTTAAAAGTTGAAAATTCAGTGCCAAATAGAAATATGTAGAAATAAAATGAATAATATGCATAGGACGGCTGTGTGAAAAATTGTGCAGTTTCCTCTAAAACATGATTTTATCACGTTTCTACATCCTGCAGCTTACAGCAACACATTGTAATTGGAAAATATTCTGAAGAAAAGTTTGAAATGTTCTCAAACTAGTGGCGAAAGTATTGTAGCACGAGTTGGCAAACGTGATAACAATGAATCATGAGGCTGTAATGATAGAATTTTCGGTAAAATTTCCCACATCTGCAGTGATATAATCGGTGTGAAAAAGCTTTGTCAAAATAATATTATGCTGACAAAATGATCGCAGCCACTCGGAAATTTCATGCGAATAGTAGCGGGAGATATAGGAGCGAAATGTGACTGCTGGCACCTGCATAATATTAAGTTTGGTGGTAGTGTATTACACAATGCACCGAACATCAATGGAATCGGAAAATAACTTTAGAAAATGGTGATTATGAAGGGCAGATACGTTGCTGATGCTTAACACAGCTGTTAATAACCTGCTGTACTCAGGCTGTGTGTATCTAGGTCGTGAACTTGAAATAACGAGCGACATTCTAGAACTTATCATAAGAAATAAGTTTGAAACGTATAAGACTATTAATGATGACGTGAAGAGAAACCTAAAGTTTGAACCTTCCTTGGCATTAGTGGTGTCTTCTACCTTAATTTAAGCCTCGAGTACTAGAACGTTACTTACGTAATGTGTGAGGCCACCACACGTAATCCGTGGGAAAAAACTGAGAGTGATGCTAAGCGTTATTCGTTCGGAGTCAAAGTCCCTATGTATGACGTCGATGATCAAAAATTAGAAGCGCCACAACAAGCTATCGAAAATTAGGTGTGCCTGACACGTTATAAATAGTAGGTAGACCAGAAACATTTGCGGATAGTGACTGGAGCGAAAGGAATGGACAAAATTATATTATGGTACGATAGATAGTAATAGAAGATCTAATGGTGCTTGTTTGATGATAATTGACAATAAATGTACTATATTTAGTAGTAGCAAAATGAAATTCCTCGTTATTTTAAATTGTTGTGATCTAACTAGTCTTTATCAAGGGACTGTCACAATTATAGTATGAATTCCCACCACGAAAAATGCTTCAACTATACTGGGCACATTTTTGAAATAAAAATTCACTGATTTATAACATCTGTTAATGAACTGTGACTCAACGACCTAGATGTATGGTTTGGGCTTAAGCATCAAATTTACATAAACTTAATATATGTATATATGTATATGCACTCTGAGGTGTTTTTTCGGTTGTGCCTAAATGATTCATTAGAAACGTGGTCGTTTTCAACAATATCGTTTACTTGAAGTTTAACTTGAAGCCAATTTCTCTACAAGCGTAGTTTGGTGTAATGAATGCAACATCATCAGCGAAGCGTAATTATTTAAGTCATTGACTCTCAATTTTTATTTCCAAATCATCCTATTCTTATTTTCTAATGATGTTTTCAAGAGCTTTTGACTAAACAGCTTTGGCACAATAATATTGCTTAGTCAGAACCGTTTTTTATGTCAGTAGTGATAAGGTGTGCAGCGTTTTATTATTTAGCGCTTTCATCACCGCTCTGTCTTAACGGAGTCGAAAGCCTTCTTCAGATCGACCAAGAAAACACGGAGTGGTTCCTAATACTTCAGTGACATTTCTATGACTCTCTTGAATGTTTGAGTACGGTATATCGTACTGAACCATTTTCCGAATCCTGCTTGATCATGCAGTTCTCCCTCTAACCTACTGTCAATCTCGCTAAGGATGAACCAAGGACCTACGTGTAAAAAGCTTTTGGACTACAGACAACTAGAAATTGAGCGATAATTGCCAGTGTCATGAACTTCTTTCTTTTTGTGCAGCAACACGGTTTTTTGCACTGACTTCGTGTTTTGACAGATAGATTGTTTTTCATTGAGGTCTTGTGTTAGATTCTTCAAATTTTCCAACATGATACTGTTTGGTGTCGGTGCTGCGCTCCTTGTCGAAGAAAAGACATATCGGACTTCGAAAAGGAAGTTTTTCAAAAACAACAGGATCCTGTTTTATTTCTTTACTTGAAGGTAGAATAATGTGTCTATCGAGGGGATCTGTATAGAAATCGTAGAAGATTTACTCTATTACCTTTGTTGAAGTGATGAGTGCTCCATATTAGCGAAAAACCATCTTAGAGATAAAGAACGGTGATTTTGGCGTTATCATTGATGTTTCGAATAATTCTAAGCCTCTGCTGCTTCGTCCATTACTCTTGCTATTTTCTCTTTGAGTTCTTCTTCTATTGTTTTTTTTGTGCTTTTCTAGCTCGGACACGTTGGTGGTTGCGGGCGGATCTAGCTCCTCTACGTAGTCTTGTAACATCGGGATTTCTTGGAGACGAGGCAACCATTTTTTTAATTCTTCAAATTCTCGACATTTTTGGACTACTGTGGTGTTGAATCAACAAGTCATATTCCTTCTCAATGTCGTCAATAACGGTGTCTTCCCAAAAGCTAAAAAATTATTGAGATTTCTATTTATTAAAATTTTAAGATTTCATTCCTATGAAAGTCACTGCTTCCTCTTTTCTGCACTGAAAAATTTTACGCGAAAGAGGCGATGGTCTGTTAGTATAAACCGCATAAACATCAAACATCTCAGCATATGTAAAATATGCGCGATACTTTCAATTCCTGCAATGATTTTGCAGACGTTTTTGGAGTGATTAGCTTATCTGGTTAAATTTATTGGTTCTCTGCTGAGTTGATATACTTTTGTTTCGTAATTTGCCTTCAGAATCTCGTAGTTCATGGATGAAAATGGCTCTAGGGCAGTTCTTATTATTTAATGAAATGTCGCTTTGGATGTGCAACATGAAATCATGATTACCATGTTACACTTCCAAGTACAAATGAGTTTTTTCCAGGCCACGTAATGATTTCTCGAGATGGTGAAGAGTATTCCACTGATTTCACTAGAACTATTGGTAGCGGTGCATTTGGCAGTGTGTGTCCTTAAATTTTTTCCGGAAAATTAATTGATTTCTTAAGAATTAGCCGTGCTATATTACTAATCTTTCATAAGTATTTGAAAACAGTGAGAATCTAGGCGAAGGATTCATAGTTCTATTGTTAAGTTAAAAAGAAGTTCCTGGACTTGTAACGTTCTTGATTTTTCTATAAAATTTAGATACATCCAGGAAGAACTCGATCAGGACGGAGTGTTGCTGTTAAGCAGGCTAGGGATGAGAAAGAAATCCGTGCTGCCCAAAAAGAGGTGGAATTTTATCGTCGCTGTGTGGGCTGTCGTAATATTGTTCAGGTATGTAGTTGTGAATGTGCATGGATAAGCAGTGATTCGATGTTTGTGCAACATTATTTTTGTTTTTTGGACAACTAACTTATTCTTCCTGAATTTTTTAAATGAATTCCACGATTCGAGTACCGTAATAGAGAATAGAGTAATGTTTTGGAGTGTGAATATGAAAATAAATGATATTACTTGCTACTATCTTACCCTAAATGAAAATTAGAATTCTGTGAGATTATCGCTCGCATTTCAGAGTGGAACAATGTTCCTTATTTTGATGAGGAGGTGAGTAATATACAATCTAATATCTAAGATGAACTAAAATACTTTTAGTATATTGGAAGTGAACACAGAAGAGCTACTGCTCACTCACCAGAGCGTTTTTCATTTGCTATGGAACGTGCCTTATTCTCGCTTGACAAACTTATGAAACGTGTTCGTAATTTGCTAGGATTACCGAAAGATCTAGTGATTGATTTTCTTTGTGATTCAGGTACCCAGTTATTGAATTGATAATTTCTATATTAAGGAATTTTGATTTTTCATCAGTGGTAATTGTTCACGTTTAGCTCTTGCTCTCTTAACTTTGAAGGATCGTGGAATTGCTCATCGTGATATAAAACATCTAAATATATTAGTATTCCCTGGTCCAAAAAAAGGTAGAAGGTAGATAAATTTTTATATTATTCCATGAATTACTCGGAGTTTGTATACCGAAGCAAATAGTGCATATAAAATTTTATAGGTCACATTATTTATTTAAATTTTGTGATATGGGTGTATCAAGTTTTGTACATGATGATGGAATGATGCATACTCTGGTCGGCACACCAAATGCCTTAGTTAGTTTTGACAAATTAAGCGTTATGATGTCAAATACTATGAATAGAAAATTATTGTAGAGACGCCAAACTACCTTTCGTACCAGTATTCTCTTACTTTTCTTTGCTAATTTGTTCTCACTAGAACTTTTTCAAAACCAACTTTTTTTCAAGGTAACAGATAAATGCTATAGAAATTGCTGTTAAGATTATATAATGTTTTGCTTACTGTCAAATTTGAAATACTTGTAGTAATTTGTTTCTTCTCTAGGACAAGAAAGTTGATAGTTTTTTTCAGTGCCCTGCTTTGGCGTTTGCACATGCACAGCGTAGTACTCGATCTCGTGATTGCTACACTCGAGAGCAATGTGACTTATGGTCACTTGGTTGCACACTATATTTCGTTGCTACAGGGAAATTCCCTTTCCCAGTTGACCAAAAAGATCCCAGTGTATACGCACAAGCTGTTGCAGATCAAAATCGTCCTGACGGTTATCAAATCTTTTATATTAGTGCAAAGAGTGTTTGTAATGATATCTGGAAAAGTGCTCTTTATGATACTAATATGTTTCTCATGTTAACGTTAGAAATTTATAGGTGCTATCTCGGCAGAAAGACTGGTTTCTGATTCGCACAGGTACATATACAGATACAAATACACTATTGAGAACTCTCGATATCCAAAGTGGGCTGTTTTTTGAATTGTTGGGAAATTCTTATCTTTTTTCTTCTCATGCTTATTTTCAGGTGGTTTTCTCATTGCCTAAATAAGATTATTGCCATGTTATTCAGTCGTGAGCCTACATTGAAAAATTTACATCAAATGGTCAAGTCATTGCAAAAATCCAATGAGGAGAGGTATATTTCTATAGAGTCGATGGAAATATACAGCTATTGTGATTTGGCAGCTCTTCCGTTATTTAGGTGAGCTACAACTTTAAGTAGGAAGTTTTTAAAGGGGATTTAGAAATAAAATGATATTAATACAATTGCCTCGCCACGACATTTCAAAAAGGACACATTTTATATTCCCAACAAAGTATGACTCAATGAATGTGTTAGTTTGACAGATACACATGTTCTAGTCTACTTTTATGGTTAAGTACTGAAGTCCATATTTTAGATCTGGATATCCTACTCTTGCTCATGAACTGAATCTCAAGGAAGGAGTTGAATATCGTCTGATTTATAAAAATCAGCTAGCGAGTTTTCCTAACCCTGTCGAACAAAATTGTATTCGTCAATGTCCATCTATAATTTTTCCTCTACTTTTCGACATCCCATGGATTCCCAAGGATTGGGGGGTCTGTGTTGAAGGTGCAAATGTGTTTTCACGCCTTTATGCTCCGTTTTAAAAAATTTTTACTTAGATACGCTTCATAATGAGGAAAGCCGCTCTTTTCGATCAGAAGTTTTATCACAGGCTGGAGAAGCGATTTGTGATTGTGACAAAATTATAGAAGTGGTGGAAATTTCAAGAAATATTCTTCATACCCAAATTGAAAGAGTTAATTTATTTAATCAAATAGATTTTGTGTTATTCTTACCCGCCTCCATTTTAGAAATGATATGACTTTTTTTATTACAGATAAAAAAAGAGCTCGATATTCTACGGGAAAAAACTTTGTTGCCGGCTCGTTTCACAATTTATGCTAAAACGCAGTCCTTTATTCTTCTACCATTTCTTAAGGAAACTATCGATAAGGCGGGTATTTTGTTCGGAAGAAATAAATCTTGTCTTAAATTGTTTAGGAAATTGAAAATATTGATTTCTCTTGGGAGGTTAGTGACGTTATTTTTCTTTCCTATTTCCCAGTACTATAGTTTGATTTTTTCGCAATTGTGCGGAAAATTGCACTGATTCGTTATAGACTGTGATGGAACGCATTTGTGAAACGGCTAATCGTGCAGGAGAGGAACTTGAGAAATATATGGGTTTGTTATAAAGTATTAGCTTTTGTTCCTGGAGAGATGTTTCGTTACACTCGTTAGATATTTGTTGTCTATAAATGTGAAGTGCGTGAAAAACGTTGTTTCTCACTGTTTTTTTTTCCGACATGAAATACGACGATTATCAACATATTTATCAAAATTTTCAAACATTTCCGTATTTATATTTTTTTGGTAGGTTCCATTTTAATGTTATCAATCAATTCTTCAAAACTGAATACTAACACGGTAATGTGTAAAAGTTTTAATGAGATGAATTTTCACATCAAACATACTTAACACATTTCGTAGCTACTATTTTTCGCGTATTAGAAATGAAGTGTTGATCTACGTCAGCAATTGAAAATGAGAGACACTGTAGTGCATGCCAAGCTTTCGAAGATTACGTGGGCCGGACACGTGATGTGTGGATGATGACCGGTGGACAAGAGCTGTAAGTGATTGGATCCCATTGGACATCAAACGCACTGCAGGAAGACCACCAGCCCGATGGTCTGACCTCTTCACCAAGGCTTTAGAAAGGTATTATGATGTTCAACGAATCCCTAGAGCGAAAAGAACTCATTGGACTACCCTCGCGCGCGATAGGGAAAAATAGAAGCTTTACTAGTGCCCGCTCGACTTAGTCGATGATCAAGGGGAATCCAGGTAATCGAGGTTAAAATGAAGAGGGACGATTGCAGAGATTACTTTCCGGTAACACATTCTACAGCAAATCTTTCCAAAAATTTGTTGAATAAGTATGCGCTTACCATAAATATTTGAAATCTCATCATGATAGCGTACTTAAATCTTCTCCTTTTATTTCGTTGTCAAATGTTTTATGTCACATGTTAGTGACAAATCGACATTGTCAAGTGTCCTAGACTTTTTCTACTTTTCATTAGGATTACATCATCTCAACATCAACAGTTTTAGATCAGTTTACTATGAGAATTTCTCTTCAGTTTTTTCTTTGTCTAATCGGGATAGATAGGGATGATTACTGAGCGATATTAACTGTTGAAAAGCGGAGAACCAAAAATCTGCTCGACTATTCTAAGTTGTTGTATTTGTGTTCGTTTTGTAATGGAAATTCTTTTTTCAGCTAATAAGAACTGTATAAGCTGATAACTTAAATTAACTCTTAATAAGGAAGTGATTCCGATTTCATGCAAGACGTATTCGAAAAATTTTTGTAAACAAGTTGAAGAGAGATCACCATAATGAAGCTGAAAGTGTATCTGGTTTAAGCATAAGGCGGAAGAGTTCAGTTTGTACCAAAATTGTTTGGAAATATTTTTTTAACGAACGAACTCGGCTGCTTGCTGTTCGTTAAATTTCTCTTTCAAAGACGTAAATAAGTGCTATGGAAGTGAATCACTATAGTTTGTTTACTTCAATTGAGTGCATTAAGTTGACAAACAAGTTCTAAATTATTTCTAGAAGTGTAGCCCAAAAGTTTATTCTTTCTCTATGTAATTACACTTGAGCTGGGTATATGGTTAAAGTGACAGATATCGTGTACGGTTTGAGTTGATGAGTTAATATTAGAAAGATTATTGTCCTTTTATTAGTCTTTGGAATATAAATAGGGATGAAAATATGAATTCGAGCATAAATCATCATTATAATTTTATCGCTACTATAGATTTCGTTAACAAGTCGTTAGAAGCAGCAAATGAGTGTTTGTCTGAGCTGGGAAAAATAGAACTTCGAGATGAAGAACTTCCTGGGATTGAAGGTGCACAGAGATCTGCACGTTTTTCCGCACTTCTTGAAGCTGGTATAAAGGCCTAATTTTAGATGAATTAAATGAGTTTCTGTCCAGCGGTGCTTCTTCTGCAGAGATTACTGAATATGAAAAGGATCTGGCAACTCTGTGTACCTCTAGAAGAGCATATTTGGCAACCCAATTTTGCAACAAAGCGGATGATTCATTTGTTCGCACTCTGTTGCAAGTAGCCAGGTGTTTCTTATGTCCCATCTAAATATCCTAAATATGTGGACTTAATTGTTTCAGATTTGTGTTGGATATAACAACTGAACTGGTGAAACATCATTATTATGTCGATGATTGCATAAGTCTTATTGAAAGACCGTTCCAAGAGATGAAGGTGGATGACTTATTCTACTTTAGCTGAATTACCTTGTCTTACTATACTGGTTGTTTTCCTATTATTACTCTTCAATGTATCTAGACTTGTATGGAACGTTTGCAAATCAATAATAAGCTGGACGAATTTAATTTTCAAAATGTTCTACAGTACTATGAACGTCCAGCAAAGTCAGTTTTATTTTCTTATACTCTTACCTGGTTTGTTTCAACAGCAAATAGACATGGCTACTCATAAATGCATTTTTCAGAATTTTAGATCAAACTTTGAAGATACGACAAAAAACACTCCAACTTCTTGATATAGTGCAGCAAAGCGGGTCTTTATTGTGAACTGTCCTGCTAATTTCTAGTACATTTCGAATGTCATTATCATTTATTTCACTCAGCTGTTTTGGATTTAAATTTATTTTTATATTACGTTTTATGAAACTCGTTCACACTTCATAATTTTTTGGAACTGCTATTGTCTGTGTCATTGTTGTAACATATCTTACAGATTTGTTGATATTTAAGATTTGATTGTTACTTACATGGCTTCAACGTGGATGAACGAACTCTTATAATATTTGCGTTGCAAGGTTATATATTATGGTTTTGTATAAAACTATTGAAATAGAAGTATAAATATAATGCTAGTATTAACAGTGCTATTGTTATCGGATTATCATACGTAAGTAAAATATTGATAAGCTGTAAACACTATTCATATGATTTATGTAAACTAAAACCAAGAACTCTATGTTTAAAGGTTGGCTAATGGAACACGTTAAAAGTTTGTTGCCGGCTTTGTCAAATAATCTTCGTAAGGTTGGCGGATTTTTTGGTATCTTTATATTTAGCGTTAGGGTTTAGCTGGGACTGACGTGCAATTATAATTCCAAGGGTTATACAAATATGGCTGCAAGTGAGACAGCTTATATTATATTAGTCTCCTTATCGAAAGTACATGGTGAACCTAGATATTTAGTCGATTATTAAAATATGTCATTTTGTCTTTTTCAAAGGGATCTTGTGGTAAAATCGCTGTTATCGGTGGTTCCATCGAGTACAGTGGTGCACCGTTTTTTGCGGCTATTTCTGCTCTGAAATTAGTGAGTTCTTTTCGCATTTTATTCTGCTCAAATTGGTCAAGGCAAGGTATTTTTATTCTTACCACAGTACCGCGATAGTTAGAAATTCTTTTTTTGGGGTGCTGATGTTGTTCACATAATGTGTGCTCCTGAAGCTGCTCCTTCTATAAAGGGCTATTCTCCGGAGTTGATTGTTCATCCTGGTCTAGAACCTGGAAATGTTTTAACGGTATTACTTGTACTTTTTTATTCATATCTGCTTCATATGATTCAATTGTTTGTATGATTTTTTTGCTATTATTTTAGAATCTTGAGAAAATGGATGCTGTAGTTCTAGGACCAGGTCTTGGGCGAAGTGCACAAGTGTTTCCTTTGTTTGAAGCTGTGCTCAGTTTTGTTCAGAGGACTGATATCCCACTCGTAATTGACGCAGTAAGTCAAAAATATACTTTCACTCTATTTGATTACGTTGACAAGGATATTTAGTTGCATGTAAAATTAGTAGTCATTCATTTTAAAATTTTTAAATGCATATTAGAGCCGGATGTGCTGCAATCCAATAAAAGTGCTTAAATCAAAAATCACATCGCAGAAAGTGTAAATTCATGCATAGATTTTGTATTAGGTTTGAAATTCTAAAATATAGTTTTTCTTTTTTTTCTGAAAGTCGCATCACTACTTCACATTCTTTCTTCTTTTAGAAGCATGTTCTCTTTACTTTTTATTCCTTTATACTTTAACATATATTAAGATCAACTCTGTCCGTTTTGCATGATGAAAAACGGATCCAAATCGTACAGTATTCAACAGAGATGGGTGTTTATGTTTTCCAAGCTGAATCTCCATGTCTACTGGTTGATATGGTTGGTAATATAGTAACAGGCGTTACAATGGTAATTGATGGTTCATATCATAGTTACAATGGTAATAGTAATCAATAAGGTAGTGTGATATTTTGAGAGAAATTATCTTACATGTATTCAAAGCTAAGGTGTTTCCGACACTCTAGCACTTTTTAAAAGTAGTGTTTTATTTAATTATACTTCGCAATTAAGTGGGAAGTATGGGCGTCAAATTGGTCATTGCAATTCATCAACAGTATTGAATCTGTTCATTTATTTTTTAACAGTCAAATTCTTTCCTATAGATTTCACAGATTTGAATTCGAAGGACCAATTTTGTTTGAAAGAAAATATTCTATAGGGATTTGAAATTGTAATATGTCACTGTCGGTTGTAATGGGTGACTCATATAAGTTAAGACAAACATTAGTGGTTTCAATACTACGTAAATTTCACTACTTGGTTACTCAGATAGCTCGTCTTTACGAATTGTGTGGGCACCAGCAATCTTTATTTAATTCTTTCTACCGCGACTCTCGTCCATAGTGATTGTGTGTGTTCTGTCGGGTTCGGAATACAGTAGCCTTTAGGTTTGCTCCAAAGTTGGGTTGTTGCACCTCAAACTTGCGTAATTAAACCTTTATTAAAATACAATAATATTACAATAATACGAT
>KN716215.1:242539-253793 GCA_000816705.1 Dictyocaulus viviparus | reverse complement strand
GTGTCACTGCGGCAACTCCACCACTGAGCCACTGCGTAGTGATCCTTTGCATCAGTGTTCAGCATGATATCGTGGAGGTGGTTAAATGCGAACTTATTCATTTGAAAATGTATGATATGTATGTTCATATCTGTGTATATCACTATATGAAGGAAAATTTATACATACGCAAAAGTGTATATAAACATACGTATTGTGCATTTCATACACATGTTTACGTTAAAACACTAGTCAGGTCTGCTTCTGTGCAAAAGTGTCACATCAAGTTTTGTAGCTTTTTGAAATGGATTTGGAAAAGACTTCATTTTTTGTCAAAAAAGTTACTATGAAACATCTTAGTCGCACATCGAGAATATGAAATCATAAGTAGGATTAATTAACGCACCTGTATGATTGTGAGATAAGATGGCGCAATGTCAAACTGACGGCTCTAATCTATTCCAGTTATAATGTTCCTTCCGTCCTATTGTAAGTACGCATTTTACAGGCTAGAATGATATTTAGTACTATCTAGAATATAAACAGTAACAAGGGATGTCTGACAAGTCAAGCCAAAATTTTGCCTTTTTAGCCTACACGTTGCTTATAGAAGAATCACACAGTTTCTTTCCATGTATGCATATCTAATTCCTTTATATTGAGAAAACAATAATATTTTAGCCTTCTACTGGGATCGGAAATTCCAGAAGAGCAACGCTTTGGTACAGCGATATCTTAAGAGGATGGGCTTGCCGCACTACGATCCTCCTCTTCCATTACCTAAAATACCTGAACATGATGGAGGTGAAGCGGAGGAGCGAAGACCCTTTCGCATTTATGGCAATCTTATCAATCACGTATGCAATTTTAATAAGTTCTTCGTCGGTGTAAATGTAATTGTTTTGAAAACGCAAATTTAAAGTCACCACTGGTTTCATACACATCTTGGTCAATTGAAAACCATTAAAATCTGAGCGTACCCTTAAGATGCAATGAGTCTTGCCAGGATTGAGAAAGTTGTAATGGATCTGACCGGAAGCTGACTACAACACAATCACCATGGTTTTTCTTTTTGGCGCATTCCAGGCCTTGACAAGAGTACCATTGCCATTCAAGTTGTAGAAGAAAATCGTCCAAATTCGTTGTTTCTTGAATCCTTTACATGGTCTAAAAAAATATAATTTATCTTTAAGTAGTATTCCATTTGTAACGAAACATAAAGCGAAATATGCCATTTCAAATAACGGATAGCTTAGCTACATTTTAGAATATATCACAATATTAAACGGCAAGCTTTTAAGAATGCGTGTAGCGCAACTAGTTTTCCACCAAGCAAACGAATTATTGTAATGCAACTCCACTTTTTAAGATCCCTTCTCCCCTTCGTTATAAAAGAACTAGGGATGGAAGAGGCAGTTTTTATGACACTGAATACAAACTTTTCGAGGTCTGCTTGCATCTTATTTTCATTACCATATTCCTGTGTTTCGACGGAAATTAATAACTTTAAGTGTAATAAAGATCATATCTGGCCATTAATCAGCAAGAAGGAACCTAACAAGTTTGGAATTACTGCTGAGTACAGGAAGAGTTTAACGAAAGTACATCGTATGCTACGACCAAAGACTGAGCCTGTGGAAAACGTTTCAAGTACACTAGTCGAATTTGAGTCTAATGATGACAAGTCGATGGTTAGTAATGAGCTACAGGAATAAAAATAGTTATTAGAGATCGGTGTATTTTTTCTCTAGGGTGATGCATTTCTTGAGAATGAAGCAAATGGAGAGTCATCAAATAATGAATCGCTCGATTCTGAAGACCTCAAAGACTCTCTTAATGTAAGTTTTGTTACAAATTGCTTCAGCTATGCAAGATGCGTACTTGTTGTTGTAGTTAGAATAAAGCATCAAAAATGTCTTGCCAATTTTTGTGCGCTTCCTAATATACCTTCGTTTAATTATTCTTAATGGCACTATATCTAAAACATTATTTTACCACAACTGATTAACACGTTCCTCTAGACTTTTTGTGACAGGAATGGAAATATTTGTACTTTTAACACATGTATGATTCGGGGTGTATTATAGATAACGTGCATTGTGAGCAAAACAAGGGAATGGCGCCATTTTTGACATTATCAAGCACTGTTAGCATTTGTCTTTGTGGGAAAATCCATATTAGATTCCAAATTTGTCAAAATGAATTTAAAGTGAAAACCTTGATTAATCCCGAAAAGCCAACTAGTTGGTATGTGCTATACTTTAAAGTTAGACTAGAGTACATTTTCCTATCGACGTTTTTTCGATCTTGATTGAAGAAGTTTGAATGTGTATCATTGTTTTGTTAATGCGGTTGTGTATTCTGTACGTTCATATTCGCTCAGGAGCGTCAACATTTGTATCTATCTCGCCAGTCAACGCGAACTGTTGAAGTAATTCTTCGACCGAATCGTAACCCAAAATCGTCTTCCCGTCTTGTTTCAACCCGTGAACTTCCTTCATTCTACTTATTTGTAGATGAAGATGCAACGATTGCTCATCTACAACAATTCATTCTAATGCGAATTAGCTTGGCGTGCACCCGAACTAAAGTAGGAACAACGTTTTGAAATTCAGTTATAATTCAGACGTTTTGTAATATTTTTAGACATAGGTCCTCCCAATTTGACGCGCATTCAGTGGTCAGTTAAGTGATATTTCTGTTATGTTTAGGTTTCAATCATTATAAGTTCTATAATTTGGGAATGCAAAGCTGCAAGAATGGCCATGCTTCAATGTATTGGCGAGGTTTGTTTATGATTTTGCTTATTGTTTTTGATTATAGATTGTTAGGAAAGTTTTCTACTGTTAGAAACTATCAAAAAAAAATTGTTTCAGCCTGAAACTCATCCGTCAAATGTTTCCTCTATTAAAGGTGAATAGTATTGCAGCTTATTTTAATTTATGTTGAACTGTACAATTTATCACTTGCATTTGACATTTTATTCCTAGGTATTGAAGCGGTTGCTGAAATTAAAGAAGTTGCTAATAGTACAGCATACACGATCAGCACCAGAGATGGAGATAGCACGGTGTACGCCACAGCGTATCCTGTTGAAAAGTTAGACGATGAAATACGCCTTCATGATGTAAGAATTTTTTTAACATACTAACATATTTTTGAGAGAGTTGCATTGCATAATAATGCATTACATAAAACGACTAAATAATAAATATGATGCTAATTGAAAATGATATGGGTAAGCATTCTCGTATTGTGCTCCTCTTTAATGTGCGTACGCATTAGTTTTATTTATTTTTTCACTATATTGTATTTATTTTATGATGCCATAGAGGTGAATGAGTCCAAGTGGATTTGAAATGACTCGTTTTTACCATGTTAGCGCTGCTTGTTCCCTCACACTGTTATGTTGCACTTTAGCTATTGTTGAGAGTGAAGGGTAGGTTTGCCTGTGATAATACGTATTACGGAAAGTCCCATCATTTGACGATTTATAAACTACACAAAATGAAAACGGAAAGCTTGGGTAGAAACGGTTGCGAATTTTCGTTTTTACCGAGTTGAATGGATCCGTTCATCAATTGTGGGTATTCATAGTGTGAACTTGTTTCCCTTCACTCTGGTCACCTTTATTTTCATATTGCTGTCCTTTTTATATTTTTATATGATTTCCGCACCTTTTCGTTGACTATCTACTACAGATTTATCTTTAAAACGTGGAATTATTGATCTCTTGTTTTCTCAGTAGCGGAGTTTAGTGGTCTACCTGATTGTGAGACATTTTGCCACCGTGGTCATATTTTTGTTGTGTACACTGCGAAGATAATTCGTATCTACTTTTCGTTCATATCGTCGTTTTACCCTTGTTCTACTTTATGGTAAATATACTATAATGTAGTCATACTTCAATTATTCAGCTAGTTTAGCACTCATCAAACAAGTTTTTGGAGTTCTCTTTGCCGAAATCGATTTTCTTTTCCATGATGATACTGAATAAGAATGCTATCTAGTTATTCTTTGGTATCACAATCATTTCGCTATTCCCTGTCAACTATGACAGTATATAATGATTTTGTTATCAAATTTATAATGCTGGGTAGATTACAATACTAAGAACCTCAAGTTTAACTTGAATTGATAGAGATACGGTCTATTGTGCTAATAACTGCACCAACAGAGTCCTCGCTCTGCGGATTCTCAGTGCTTCACGAGTATATTCTATTTATTAAAACTAGTAACAAAGATCCTAATTGTGATTTGGACTTGTGTGATTTTACTCATGAGAGTCATGCAACAAGAATATCAATGAAATTTTGAAATCATCCTAAGTTAATATTTTCATGGAAGTCAACTTTCTTTCATACTTATTTTGAATGTTTTCAGTTGCGTGAAGCAGAAAAGAAGTCGATCGTAACCTTACTGTACACTGTAGCCCCAAGCACCATAACGTGATTAAATGGAGAATCCTCCAAGTTTACTCTGCTATCTGGTCATTTAGATTCGCCTTTCGTTCACCATATTTCATTATACATTTTGCAGTCAGTTGTTTCTTAGTTATTATTCTATGTTGTGATATATGTTCTTCTGTGCTGGATGCTTTAAATCACAGTCTTCATTCTACATGAGGGTCTTCTAGTACTGGTTGTAGTATTCAAGAGATAGTATGTTTTCACAAAGCGGTCTTCTATTTGTTAAAATTCTATATTCTTGCTATACTATCTATTTGTAATAGTTTTTCACTTTGAACTGTACAAATTCATGGCTGTAGACACAGTGTCTACAGTTTGGAAATGTATTCACCATAATTGTTACTTTATGACAGTAGAATTATTCTAGCATGTAATAAATTCTTTTTAATGATTTGTAATTCTGACGATAGTCTATCCACGGTTATAAAAGCGTCCTGGGAACACCGTATAGTGGAATTAGAAACTAGATGGTTGTCGTGCTGATGGAGAAAATCAGCGAGCGAGATATTGTAAGGGAATATTGCGAACTTGTATGGAAAATTTGTTACAGTAAACCGATGGTCAAATGAATCATATTTTGAGTAATACGATCTTAACTTCAAACTTATTTAGCAAATAAAGTATGTGTTGTATTTTATAGGGTTTTACTAAACGAAACATGATTAAATTATTAAGCATTACGGAAATGTAAAAATCAAGAGGAAAACTATTAATGTCTGTGGAATATTTTGGATAAGATCAGGTAGCCTATAGTTTTACTTAATCGCTGTGGAAAGCGCCATGTATCCTTGGTGTCATGCAGGTGATTGATTGAATGCGACTCTGCTTTATTACAATGATATGAGCTGAGCCATCTATAATAAAGCCAGTGCAGCTTATTATCCTCTATTTCTCTAGTATCAAGAGGCTTGATTCCTGAAAATGGGTGAGAACCTCAATATTCGTGTAGCACTACGGCGTATTCTGGCCCTGCGTTAAGCCTAGAATAGGTTTTTACTCCAATACTCGACCTGTATTTACTGGTGCACAAATTAGCACAATTTCTATTCGTTTCTCTTTTGAACAACTTATAGCAGTGATCATCCTTGAATACAGTGACGAATCTGGGTTTCATTTCACAATCCTAAATTCTTGCACATTTGGGATGTAGATGGTTGACGTTCGTTCCGAACACGTCTACCTACTGTTTGCTTAGCTATCCGATAAGGCGTTTTATACTCTTGAAGTCTACTTACAAATCTTTTTCTGTTCATCAGCCATAGCTCCTTATTGTGTGACCTACGCATAGGAGTCTTGTCATCAATGTGTATTCCTATAGTTCTTGAGAAGGACATAATTTAAATATCTGAACTATACACATTCTATTTTGGATTGAAGTCATTGGTAGATCACAGTGGACGTTTTGGAGTAGCAGTACACTAGCGTGTTAATGTCAAATTTTGGTAAATATTCGGTCCGTTCCTTGTTTTGGTGGTGTTGAGGATGATTGCGGAACTGGGTGTATGGATCTCTAATCAAAAGCAAGAGCTGTCACATTAGAGCACAACTACGAATAAGGGGATGCGAGAATCAAAATGGGCCGATATGGGAGTGGAAATCGACGGTCGGCAACTTCACCACATTTGCTTCGCCGATGATATCGTACCCATTTAACCAAATATCGAACAAGCGAAGCAAATGCTATCCAACTTTGATGGTGTTTGTGAACAAGTTCGCATTAGGTCAAACCACTAGAACACAATGATTATGAAGGACAAATACGTTTCTGATGCCCCGTTTACACGCGTCGGAAAGAGCTAAGAATGCTCAAGCTATGTGTATCTAGCTCGTAAGTTCAATATAATGAAGGACATACCAGTAGAGCTTAGCAGATGAGAACGTATGGCTTGGGGAAACATAAGAGAGCATTGAAGACGTAATGAAGGGAATAAGGAGTACAGAATTCCAAATCCACCTTTTTGTCACAACGGTTCTTTCCGCCGTAACGTATATCTCGAGAGCTTGGACATTACAGAAGCAGGATGAACGGTCACTAAGTTCAATACAACGTTCTATCAAAAGAGTGATGCTTGATGTTCCACGTATCACACAAGTGAAAGGGGGAATACGAACTTCTGACCTAAATCAATAATCAAGGATCAGAGACGCAGCAGTGCGCGCCAAACTTTCAAAGATTAGGTGGGCTGGACACATGCAGCGTATGAATGTTGACTTGTGCTATGAGTGATTGGATCCTACTGCGCATCAAATGCACTGCATAAAGACCACCACTTGCCTTATTGACTGCTGGTTAGCGATATCTAGTACTTAAACAGCTAGTTGGAGAGGTTTACAAAATATCTAGGTGAAGAAATTAGCAGCTCATATCCAAAATGGAGAAATGAATGAACTGTAGCTTAAAGCATACCACGATATGAATGTAAACACTCGTTTAGATAACATTTAGAAATATGTATATACAGCAAGGAGTTAAGAAGGAAATACCAGTTGCTTTCTAGAATACAGAGTAGTTGCTATACATAGCGATTGCCGGTCAGGTTCATAGAGCAAAACTTCTGAATCTTGTTTGATCTATTGGTTCTGCCTCATCCAAGATAATAGCATATGTACAAAAGGACAGTATTCGTGAGTAGCTTGGTTAGCACACACATCAAGCATATTGGACGGTAGTTACGAATACTTTTTCGGCCACCTATCTTTGGTAGGATGACTGTGCGAGACGCTTTCAACATGTCATATGTTTGTATGAAGTACGTGCAGTTTGTAGACTAGCGCTCTAAACAAGTCTGTATTAGTGTAATATCGATGCTATGGAGTCCTGGAGCTCTTCATGCTTTTTTCGCAACTCGTACTGCAATTCTTAGATTCCAAAATGGTTTTGTTCTAGTGGGAATGTTTGGGCTTGCGACAGGGACTGCTGAGTGAAAAAGATTTGTATAGAATATTTCCGATTTTGATACTAAATCATGGCATAATGTAGCTCATAATTTCTCATTTTCTTTGAACAAGACTGATAGAGAGGTATCGTAATTACAAAGAACCCGATAGCATTTTTCCAGACTGCATGTGAATTCTTCCTGTAAAGATGCTTTACAGGCAGTATTTATTGTCAACCCTTGCTGGATGCGTTGAGGTTGGACCATCAGTTTTTTTGAACAATCTCTTATTTGTAGTTGGAGATGCGTTCTAAAGTTTTTGCTTAAAGAATTGTGGCGAGTTAGGTATAAATTTTTGGTTCTCCGACGTATAGCTTGTATTCTTTGGTCTAATTTTCCTTTATTTACCAGTAAAAAACGCACTACAGAAAGACCACGAGCACGATGGTTAGACCTCTTCACAAAGGCTCTAAAAAGGAATTATGATTCTCAACAAATTCCTAGAACGAAAAGAGTTTATTGGACTACTATCGCGTGCTATAGGGAGACATGGAAGTTTTACTGGTGCTCTCTCGACACCGTTGATAAATATCTTTATTATTAACAACTTGTTTTGCTATTCTTTGATAATGACAGGAGTTTTTCTTCAGCTTATAGTTCAATCGCATCTTTGCATGAAGAGGTATCGCTGAGTATCAAAAAGGCGTCATTCTCTGTTTTAGAAAATATTATTGACCACCACAAAAGTCATGTCGTCGAAAGAATTCCATTTTCACCTGGGATCTACTCCAAGAATGGATTTCCATGGAAAAAACGTACTGAAAGGTTCATATTTTGGTTTTGCTTTTTACCTTTTCTTTTGTTCCAAAATTTCATAAACAGTATTTATTTTGGTTAATCATCCCTATCTTCGCATTAGAGTTGCCAAAACCCAAGTTGTGGAACAATTTACCTTTGTTGGTTCCTTCTATCCAACTTGCTGTAAAACATGCCCATTCCGCTCTCATCAGCCCTACAACACGATAAGTAGTAGTCGATGATACTTCCTTTCAGTTCCGGAGCCGACGTCGTGGCATGAAATGATCTAATGGAAGATATAAAATTGTACAATAAAGACACCACCTCCGACGTTTCGCAGTGAAAACTTTTCTATGAGAAGGTTACGTCATCTAATTGTGTTTGTCGGTTTTCCTGCTTTTCATCTGCTATAGTACAGCCATATGGGATTCAGTCTGACCAGTGTTAAGAAATTTTCAGTTTGATCTTCTCTCATCCATCGCATATCCGCAGCTGTTCAAATGCGGTAGTAGTATTAGTATTAATTGTAGCATTTGTAGTGAAACTTTCATTATGAAATTATAACAGTATATGATTATAATTAATCATGTTATACTGAAAGTGCTAGTGCTGTGCATCCTCGATATGTTGACGAAACCTTAATCAATGGAGACAGATCACATTTAAAAGCCACGAGGCACTGTATCGAATGTTGTCTGTGAAGAGTGAAAAACAATCCATTGAGATTTTTTGTTACTCTAAACGAGGAATTTTCATCAACGACAACACAGCTGCAAGGGAACATTTGAAGTTTAATGTTGATAAACGAGGGTGCAGTGACTCAGCGGCTCAGTAATGGAGGTGGCGCAATGACACGCTGATTCGAATCAGTTTGCGGCCGACCCCCAAACCTACTAAGCCGCCTGCCATCCCTCCGGGGTCGGGAAATTGGTACCAAAGAAATCTATATAAAATAATTAGCACCACTCATGGTGAAGAGTGGTCAACTGAAGTCGTTGTATAGACCATGCATTCAACCGCTTCCACGATATCACGTTGAACTCGAATGCGTTGGTGCATCCCTCCACAAGGGATTGATCAACGCCAAAGATTATCTTGATCTTGATAAATACTGAAATGAATATGACGAAAATAATTAAAATAAACCACGATAAAAATGGAATTATTACATTTCTATTTGTTTAGTGAATGCATAAACAACATAGATATTGGCTAACGATTATAATAATTGCAGTGGTTACGGCTTCTTTGATTCGTAGAGAAACTAGCTTGGAAAACTGCACACTATCGATATTACATCGCTATCAGAGTATGGCTCAACTTGAAATAGGATCCCTGGAAATCAATTCATCAACAATCTGCACCTTTTGCCCATCGACTACTTCGAACACGATACCGTAGTCAGCATGGAAAAACTCGCAAACCATCGTTATCAACCGAAGCACGATTGTTAAACAGCAGTTATTGAATCTTTCATAGTAATTTTATTTCTTTTTTATCAACTATGACAACTTATAATGGGTTTTTTTTCATCTAATGATGCTGTGTTTAACACAAAGCGCAAAACCTCAAGCAAAATTCAAATCCGCATTAACAGATACAGATATATATCCGATATTAACTCATTAGAACGAGCCAGTTAACGGGCAAGTGGGTGATAAGATATCCTCACAAAATTCATAAGTGGAGCATTGAATAATTGCAAAGCGTGACCTCGGTTGGCAATCGGTAGGTCACCAGAACAAGCATGAAATGCAAATAAAGAAAAAAGTAGCAGAAAATGTCGATATAAAAAATGGTTCGCTTTCGGATCTTCAGAAAATAATGTGGACCATACAAATCAAAATGTCCGTAATATCATTGTTTTTTGTAATTAAATAATTTGAATAATGCTAACACTATTAAGATTTTTATTTTACAATTATCATAATTGTATCATAATTTGCAATGGTATTAGAATATCTGGAATCGCGCTGAGTTGGCCACAAAACTATCCGGTCTGATATCAGATCGATAGAAACCGCAGACCGGATATCTGCAAGTATGGGCTCGAGTCCAGCGTGAGGCTCCGCGTATTGCAGCTTCCAAAAATGCTAACACCTTTGCTTATCTTTCAAAGCATCATCTCGACACTTTTGATTGATTAGCGTTTCTTCTAAACTTTAATGAATGATAATGCAGGTGATTACTGTATACTGTTTCTTATGATTATGGCGCTTTTTTCCATTCAAATTCTAATAATGTACAGCTTAAATCAAAAATTTGAACACTTATTAGCTCTTCTTCACTACAATCTTACTGAGTTAATTATTCTCAGAAAATGAAATTGACTACTCTGTCTTTTCAACTAACTGACGGTACTTTTTGTGCACCAGTTAAAATAACAGAGTGAAAATATTTTATCTAGTTGATCAAAATTCAAAGCACGTAAGTGATAAAATCTATTTAGTTCACTACGTTTAAATTGCCAATCAACAATCACAGAAGATTATCGTTTTTCTCGAGAACAAATTGCGATGTAATTTATGAAATCATCCTCCTGTTGACGGTAGCTGAAGAAGAGTTTTGATCTCTGTGATTTACTATCAAACTCAACTGAACTCAACTGAACTGAAACGTTTGCATTCGTTTTCAATTAGTTTATGTAGTTGTTTTATAGGCTTCGTTTTCATGAATCGTACTGTTCCGCTACGAATCTGCATAACTCTTCTTACTTAAAGTGTCACTTCTGATGATTTGAAAAAGTGCTTTTTTTTCTTTCGATTCCACTTGGCTATCTTGCGCTAATTTTATTTCTAATGTAAATTGATTGTTGTTAATGTCGTAGTCTCTTGTTTTCGCGTATCTTCCTATAGATTTGAATTTTTCCCTTAAAACATTCTTGTTCTTTTCTCTTTTAATGATGTTAAGAACTTTTTTTTTCTGAGAAAAGCTAATTCATCATTGATCATCATTCTACAACTGACCGGACGGACGTCTACTAGTCTGAATGGCAGTAATGAAATGCTTGGACATCTGCCAAAATGCTTAATCGTAATGCAGACAACTAGTTTCCATCCGGAAATTATAATTTTTTTCTCTGATACTACACCACATCGAATCGATTGCTTAGGGTGGCGTCATATCCCTTTC
>KN716215.1:211571-230794 GCA_000816705.1 Dictyocaulus viviparus | reverse complement strand
ACTGAAAACATTTTGTTTATTGAGTAAATTTTGGGATAAAGTGTCTTTTGAAAAATGAAAAATGGCTGACAATGAAGTCATTGAAACAATACTAATACAGTAGACGAGTGGCATACTAAACGCTCTGCAAAAGTTTTTGGAATTCAATCTTCCGTTCAAATGAGATTTTCTATTGACATAATTCAACTATGAGGTATATCGATCATTAAGTACAAAAAAAGCAAGTATAAGTATGAATAAATACATAAATAAATATGTATACATATAAGTACGTTGGATAGTACTTGTACTTTTTATTAATGGTGTTCAGTGAATTGAAAATTGTTCAACTTATGATACTCTTCTATGTGTGTTTGTTATAAATCGCTTCCCACTAGAATGACTCAAGAATCTTTTATTGTACGACAACCACCGGGAGCGACATTAATCAAAACTAAATGATGTCACGACGTTGAGCTTTCATCCTTAGACATCCTCAAGTCACATCAATACCTTTGCGTTGTAGAAGAACGTGTTAAGTAGGCTTGTTATTTTAAAAGTGTTTTTTTCTCTTTTTTCTTATAATATATCTAAAACTTGAAACAAATGCCGCGATTCGTTAATTTTATAAAATATACCGTGAGAAATTTACTTAAGAAATGGTATTTATTAGTTTAAAAATGCTATTAAACTTCTTCTATACAGTAAAACATGCACAATAACATATGGTTTGTTATAAGGCTGCTGTGAAATCTGTAGTAATATTGAGATACATTATTCGTCCAGCAGGAGACATTTACATTCATTTTAAGCCTTTCCGAATATGTATGCATGAGGAAAGGAAATATCCAGTAGTTTCTCATTGAAAAAATAGATTCTGTTTCGAAATTGTACTTTTGTAGCCTCAGTGCTTTATTGTATAGCATAACTATCCATAATATTTTTTATAGGTATCGAAAATTGGCACTGAAATGGCATCCAGACAAACATACCGAAGAGAAGGATAAAGTGTTGGCTGAGAAGGAATTCAAGAAGATTGCGCAAGCCTACGAGATTCTTTCTGACGGTACGTTATCACTGCACTCGTTTTCCTCTCTTTCTCTCAGAACACTTGTATCGGTCAAACGTCGATTCCGGGTCGAATATATCCTTCCTCTTTTAACGATGTTCGATGGAAAAATTCACTTGTTCTTCACAAACTGATAACTACAAGGACCTTGTTAATTGTTAAATTACGTTGAGCAGTAGCACACCGTTAAGTTTTCCAGTCATTCGTATTATCCATTTAAATAGAACACTACTATAATTTTTTTCGTTTACTCTAAGAGTGAAAACGTGGAATATTCACTACTTAGAGAGAATGCTGTAGGACATTTAGTGTTATACTTCTGATCTACGTTCAATTATTCAGCTTCTATCAGTCATCACGGAGGGCACTTTGTAAACATACAAATGGCAGTGCTGCGCTTTTTTACACTCAAAGATTTATAGAATCTTTTCGGATTCGTATTTGAACGGGTGTTGTTATAGCAAATCGAGGCTAACTCGTTTCCTTTCACATCACAACAATCTCGTAATCCACATCCTATCGAGATTTCACTCGGTTATTGATCGGAAATGTGAATGTGAAGATATTTTCAGGAACTATATATATTTTAGAAAATCGATTAAATTACATAAATAATCTAGACGACCGTTACTATTGAAATTGCTTTTCTTCTTATTTTCTATTGTTTATGATTTTATTTTTCATTGTGATAATATAAAATTATTGTTGTCATGAGGATATTCCAATGTTTAAACAATCCTAACAAAACAGATCAGTTGTTGCTAATCGATTTTCGGGATAATTGATTTTCCAATTAAACATCTGTCGAATGTGAAAAGATGAAAATGGCAGCTGGGTAGTATTTTGAGGATACAGCTGGTTGTGCACCTTGAGATCACTCTTCACTCATTTACGTCAATTTCACGAATTGTATCCTTATCGATTGAGTCAATACGAACATTAGTTTTTTTTTTTCAATTCTCTCAAACTATGCAAAGAGAATGGTCATTGTTAATGAAGCTATTTTTCAAGAAAAAAAATGTTCTCCGATTTTAGTCATTATGCAGTTTATTCAGTAAGATCTTTCATTATTCAGTAATATCCTTGATAAAACTCTTCTAAAATTATAATGAAAATGAAAAAGTTAAAATTCGTCTTAACGAAAAGTGAGGTAATTGCACCGAAATCTTCGATTTCTGCTAATTTCTTGAAAGATTTTCCGGAATGTTTACTACTTAGTTTGATCGAATTTATATTGTTTACGCAGTTTTAATGAGGTTCTACTTCATGTTAAAATTAGAAAGATAAAAAAAATCTTCAAAATATTTCGTCACTTTTCAATTCGTACAAACAAAGTAGGACCTGGTTGGTTCTTTTCTCGAAAAAGTATAGTTTTTTGGAGGCGATATATTTTTGTAAGTACGTACAATATGGTTAGGTGTTGATCTTTTCCTACAGAATATCTAACTCAATCGTAATGGCGTGAAATTGAACGAATCTGAGTTGAATCTATACAACGACATGAGGTTATAAATTTATACCGGGTCAGCACTGTATCCTACCATGTTGTCCTGACTTCAATTCACCGATTTTGGTAAAATGGCACGCTGGTTTACGTGTAGACGGACTTGTACCGCCTGCCTTACCCTCGCTCACCTCTTGCAACTGCATTACGCGCCCATATTTCACAGTCAAAAGCTCCAACTCTACATATGTTTAGGGTGTTTTTTCTTTCCATTCCGAAACTTTTAAAGCTGTAAAAGTACATTATGAATATCGTTAAATTATAGTATTAACGTTTGCGCTGTTCAGCGAAGAAGCGTAAGGAGTTTGATCGGTCCGAAAATGCATCAGTATTTCGCTCACGTCGTGGGCGGATGAGTGACGATTTCCGTTCACCATTTGACATCTTCCGCGAATTCTTTGGCGGTCATGATCCATTTCAGGTAAGTCTCGTTATTTCTACTTGTACGGAAATGATAATGCACTTCCGAGAGTAAAAGAGGAAATACGTGCTCATATTGCCCTTTTTGGTAGTGTTATTTCAAAACTGTACTTTACTTTAACGACGAATGACACAAATCTGGAGCAACACATAATCTCAGTTTAAATGGACAAAGAAAACAGTAAAGGGATGGCGCGAGTGAGTGACGTTTTATTCTGAATCTATAATGCTTAAATTGTGTCTTCAGTCGCCAATCTTTACACACGTTTTGGGGCCGCTGGTCATATAGAATTTCATGTGATCACTTTACAAGAGACGAAAAGCACGAAAAACTACATTCGTCAAATAGGTGAAAGGACTTTTTTCATTCACAAAGAAAAATTTCCATCACAAAATATATAAATACTACTAAATACTAGGTGTGTCGGATGTGTAGTAGACACACATGTCGTCCATCTATTTCACACGAAATACTATCTGCACCGCTGGTCTTTCGTTGTCTTCAGCTTGAACGTTAGAAGAAATTTGATTTCATTAATTGCTACTCACCAACTACGTAGGGCAGCTGGTGATAGCGAATTGGACATGTTTTACAACATGCTCAATTAAGAAAAGACGTTCAGCAAATTTTTTGTTAATGACTCCAGTCGAGGATTAGGAACAAGCCGAGAGGAAAGAAGATCGCCAATGTATGTCGTCGTCCTAGCGGCGTAACTCATTCGAATATCGGTTATATTGTTACTGAAGGTGGTGACATTTTGATCCATCAGTGGTACCTGGATTCTATACGGATTTCATCGTCGCCGAAGAAAATAAATTGGTCGTATATGTCGATACACTCTTAACAACATGCTCTTCCCATTTGTTTGACATACAAAGGAAGACTCCAGTGAAGACTATAATTGCTTAGCTAAGGACTTAAGATCTCTACCGATACTCTGATTTGAAACAAGAACATCAGACTGCAAGCTGGAAAAAAAAGCAAGGCTCATAATATGTGCAACCTGTAGAATATCTTCACAACAGGGGTTGTTTTGTTAGAGAGACAACACATTGTTGTAAGCAACGAAAAAACGACCTAGTCTGAAAAAATATCATTGACATCTTAATGATTAGTTACAATGCTTTGCTATCAGCTCTAATGAAAAAAGACGGAACAAATACATCTCGCCGTTATAAAACTATACCAGTATTTTCCATTCCACAATCCCTGTTGCAATCTGAACAATTTCTGCTAGAACAAAACCAACCGGGATCCCTCTTGTTGCGATAGAAAGCATGGAGAAAGGCAAATTTCCAAAAGTTGATAGCACTTCCGCCAACTTCCTTAGGGCTGAAAGCCAAAAATTGCATTGCTTCTTGCAACCCGTATAGCAACGTGAACTTGCATTCCGTTGAAACAGTGTGCTTCAACAATACGTTACGATGAATTCATAGTTCTAATAAGTGCTACAAATGAATTCAACTGTAAAAGAATTTTATTAGTCTTTCCCATGAATACAAAACAAAATGACTCACTCGCACCATTGTTCTATTTATACGATACAAATCAACATAACTGTTCATTTTTCAAATACTATTTTTTGCTGAATCCAGATGTATACGAAAGACAGGTAAACTGTCGGTTAGCTGCAGAAATTTCAAGTAACACTAGAATTTTTCTTATTTTTCATATAACACATATCAACAACCACAACTTGGTTTATCAACTTGTCGATGTTTAGTGTTAGCTAATTATTTAACGGCAGTCTCCTCTATGAATGCTGACACGTTAACTCGTTTGCACATAAGTCTTTTCCTCCCTAAAACTTCCAACACATGGAATTGTAAGCGTTTTCAAAGTCTTTATTGCAAGAAATCCATGATAAATAAAAATAAATGCAGATAGCGTAATGGTGAAACCACTTAGTGACTTCAACTCTATTAATGGTCAATCGCTTATTATTTCCCATCAAAACAGAAGCCTGAGCAACCATGTCAATGCATGACCACAAAGAGAAAACGAGTGAATCGAAGTGTACAACGGAAATGATACAATTTTAAAGAACACTTCATGTTGTGGGTGTTATTTCAGGACATCTTCTTTGACAGCGCTTCGGCATTCCCGTCGGACTCGTTTATTTTTAATAGTGAGTTCACTGACATTGTTAATTACACTTGAAACCAATTAGATAGATTCTCGAGAAGGGTTGGAAAGTCATTGCCAACATCGTAGTTTTTTACTGCTTTTTCATTCCAGAATTACGTTGTGAAAGAAATTTAATGTCGTGTCATTTCGTTACATCAGATTTTCAATGTGTAATTGTTTTGTATTTGTTGAGAATAAATTAGATTTGCGTCTTTAGATTTAATCTAGTCACGTTGTTTTTTCATGGAGTGCGCAAAATAACTAGAAATAATTTTCAAATTCTCATCGTCCGTTGCTTTGGAGTAATGTAGAATCGCCCTCATCGCTTAGAGAATTAATAAAGCGCAATTGTTCTGCGCTAATTTTGGCCCAATATCGTTTAAAAACTATAAATTTGGCATATAAATTACGACAGACCTATTTTACGATGTAAATAACTATTATTTGTTCTTACATATTTATATTTCTATTGAATATTATTCTTTATTTCCTCTTTCATCCTTTCGATTTTAAGAACAGAAATTCCCATCAAGTCGAGTGCATATCTTCTACGATGACGACGACAAGGAAAAGAAAAAGGATTGGTGAGTTCTGTAGTAGATTTATATAATCAGTTTTTACTGGCTGATTCTTTGATGTGTACTTTGTATTTATTGCTATGCAAATGTTCATTATTTCAATAGTCACATTTTTTTACAGTCACTTTTCGACTGTAATTCGTTTTTCGTCACCATCTGAACCAGGAAAAAATGCAATAATTCGAAAAACATCTACTACCACGAAAATAGTTGACGGTAAAAAAGTAGTTACAAAGCGAACGGAGAATGATGGCGAGGAAGTGGTTGAGGTACTATCGATTTTCTTCAACTCTCTCTATTGTCGTTGTTTTCTTTCTTAAACTAGTTTTCAGATTTTGGAAGATGGTGAACTGAAATGTAGAACTGTAAATCCGACTGTTGTTGTTGATGCCGCCGCTAAGTAGGCAACTGTACATACTAGGTCACGTCTGAGGCGTTTCGATTCTACTGCCCCATACATCACCTGCTCCAGGCGTTTGTCTCACGCGCAGGTGTTCATCACTGATATTATTTCATTATTAGAATATGTACGGTTTGCATAATGCACATACTTTAGGTGAAGATTTGAAAAATTCTTGCGACCTTCTTATCACTACTCGCATTCCCATGTTCGCGCTAAATTTATTTCTTAACAATGTTTCTATCACTCTCTGAGGTGGTACGATGAGTTCTATAGCTACTTGACACAATCTCCATAGATTCGATAGATGGTTTCATATTTGCCATACATTAATTATACGTAACCCTTGACAATAGTTTTTAATGCTGTAGAAATATATCTCAGAATACCAAGACTTCTCAGTGAATCCTACAAAATAATCTCGATGTCACGAGTGCTGAAAATTTCAGTACCACTGTTCTTTCATTATCTTTGCTTATGACAGTACTGTATGTGAATTCCTGAAATAAAGTCATGTATCAAGAATATGTTAACATCTCAAAATCGTGGTTTCTTCATCATTCACAGACTTCGAAATTTAGTCATCGAATTGACGTGTACTTCTTTTAGTTTTTGGAGAGTAAACCTTTCATCCAAATAACGGACAACGAAGTTTCTTAACCTCTATTATCAAAGAAAAATTATGAAGTACTGTAGACTTTTTGATCGATTACTCATTCCAACAGTTTACCGCGTCATCGTGGTTGGGAAATTTTTCTGCGTCGAACTGTTTTACAGAGCGTTGAATACATCTCTTTAGCAGAAATTTTGAATCTAACGAAAATCGACGATCAATGAAAGAAATCAATCGACGCTGCTATTTTTATATGAAAACCAAGGTAAGATCATGTCTATCAAGATTGATCACCGCTCTGGTGAAAAATGAAATCGCAAGCTGGAATTGCTCCTCTGGCCCATATGGAGCAGTTACCTAAAGTGCTTTAGCAAGGTAATCTCAGAACGGAAAGACAAAACTTTGGAATAGAAGAGCTTGAACATAAAGAAATACTTCCTATTAGCAATTAATATTGCTCGATTACGATAAGAACGAAATAGACACTTGACGTTATATTGTTTTTTACTTTGATGTATGATGAACAGACATATTTTATTGATTTCTTGTTCGAATATCAAGAGAGATTGATGTTGGCGAGGTTAGCAAGACGAGTACAAGGGTGATTCTATTTCTCTTACTTATCTAACTTAATCAACTTTATTTTACCAAGCAACATTATTAGCAGTCTTACAAGAATTTTCTCTGACCTCCAGGTTCCAATTTCTCATAGCGGCGGATTTTTATAATGATTGAAAACAGCATTCCATCATTGTACGATTTTTCTACATCCTCAATGACCACAGTTCACTTAGTTGCGCCAGCAAAACGCGGTATTGAGATGAAACATTGCACGGTCTTGTAAAATATTGTGAAAGTTCTTGTTGTAATATATATTTAATAGAGAAAGAAAGAAAGAGGCTGAGTTAATCATTACTTTAGAAATGCTGTAATTCGCTTTGTTTCATTTAAAAGTTTTTCTAGACCATAGATTAACGTCAAGCCGTGCGACGAACTTCATTTGCGTTAGGTACACCATATGACAGAGGCTTCGTCTACAATCACCCTCCAATAATGTCCCCTTACAATTCGATCGAATCGGTTTCGGTACCGATAATAATACCTGGAATTTCACTAACTGCATAGTAAACAACCTAATAAGAGGACTTACTGAAGGTACCGTAGGAATGAACAAAATGAGATCTTGAAATTTTCAAGCAATAAACTTCTAAAAGCGGAACTAATATAATAAATATTAGCTTCTGTGTACACTATTACATGAGTCTTTATATTGAGTATATAATTCAAACGATGAAAAAGAGTAATCTCATCACCGAGGTGGAAAGGCAATGCATCTAGCATGTAGCAGTATCGGAACGGTTCAAATTTGAATTACATTGTTGGGCAGATCGAGGTTTTGACGACGTTTTCTGATAGACAATAATTAAGATGGCTTTTATCGTGTATATGAAACGCATAGGAGCGTTCTCATCGTTGATCGTTTCCGATTCGATTCGATTGATATTGTGTTCGTGATTTTAAGAACGCTTTCTGCACACTCGAAATCATTCAACACGTCAACGCGATTCAGACGAAAACTCGACGCCTATCGTTTCCGATTTTAATCGAAGAATTGAAAAATCAGCTTTATATCGCAAATCAATCGGTAGGATGGAGTGCTACCAAATGTTAGAAAGTTGGCATTTGTCAAAAATAACGTGAAAAATTGATCAGTTTATTTTCTTTTTACGAAGAAAAAGTCATCATCATCATCTTCTTCAAAAAGTCATCCTTCTTTTCTTTTCACCAAATTTAAATTTAGCTCATCAGGAAATGACATCCGTTTATGGTATTAGCGCAGTATCAGAAATCAAATGATCACAAATTTCTATAAAGAAATACAAAAAAAAACATGACGTAAGTTATTATGCGGAAAAATCTGGCGCTCAGAAATCTGTGGGCGATTAGTTATAGAAAGATAGCGATGACTATTCAACAATATCATAAATGATCCAAACATGACATTAACTAGACAGGTAAAGCCTAAATAATTTCGAAGGAGATGAAAATGATCGTACAAATATTTGAAGGTGAAGGATTTACGCAAACGATATCATATAGAGATGATGTATAGTGCATAAAAGAAATATAGAGAAAATTCTCAGTAAATAACAAATCTAAACCAGCAATATATCGAGTGAAGTATCGAACAAAATTTGTATCATCAGATCCACTCAAACACTCTTACCGTTTCTAATGACGACAGTTCTCGACGTGTTAGCACATGCTTATTTGGCGCATATTAAGTTCTATATTTTTACCACTCAATGCATAACATACTGACGTAGCACATCAACTGAAATGAAGTTGATTTACTCTCGCCTCAAGTGTGAAGCGATAGTGCACCCATAGCAACTGATGATGTTCATTCATTCCACTATGTTTTATGGGAATTTCAACAAGGAAGAGATGCTGCGGAAGTATGTGAAAGTTTTTTGAAATTGTTTGGTGAAGGTACGGTTTCTAATAGGACGTGTATATGGTTCGAAATATTTACAACAGATGATATCGACGTTTTAATGAGCCACGTTCGATTTTAAACATCTTTGATCGATGACAATGTTGTTAAGACCGTATTAGGGTATGAGCTTTCCTGACAACATCGGAGAAGCTTAATTAAACTCAAAAAACCATTGTAGATGATTGCTAAGAAAAGTTGTTGTGGAAATATTCACAATGGATGCCACATAGATGAAGTCAAAGAATTGAATGATTGTCACGTTCACATCTCTGCTTGCTCGGAACAAAATCGAGCACTTCTTGAACAAGATGATAACTGGTATGGAAAGTAGATTATCTATGAATATGGAAAAGCACTTCACCCTTTTGGGGCGTGAACGGACAATGCACAAAACATTCGTGAGGCTTATTCAAATGGATGCTGCTGCCATTACAGACACTACACAAGCTACTGGTATCCGGGGTGATAGAACTCAACTTTATTCTCTCCATCCTCAATTTCAATCTAATTAGTTCATTAATATACACCACATAAGAAATGGTCGTTGCATAGCTTAATACTCTATTCGCCACTATTCACTTATTATCGTTACTCTCTTATAAATAAAATTATCTATCTTAATCTTACCGTATTACTCTTCACTCATGTTTTCTAATTCGATAATGTTTCATCTTTGGTGAATTAACACTTATTATAGCTTCATTATTTTTTATATGATCACAATCGTGTACAATTGCCCATAGTAATCCCATCATGTTAATTTCTAGTACATTACTACTGCTATTCTTGATATATTATTTTATTATAAAGATTTAAATATGCGGATTTGAGGTCTAGCAGTCGAAACTCAACCGGATAACAATCAGTGTGGCTGACTCTGCTCTCGACAAGGAGAGACGTACATTATTGTGTGATCATCTTCAGTATCGTTGAGACGAAGGATAAACGACTTAATTACCCAAGTTTGAGGTCGTACTTCGTCGCTGCACTGAAAGTCCCGCATGGCGGTACCAATCCCAACGTAATTCGACAAATTGAAGCAGAAATGTTATTATGCAAATCATAAATTTCAGTACTTCAACGCCTTCACTGTAATTGTCTTCATCGTAATAATTTACGTTGACGGATATATTGCGAACTACCAAAAAAGCACAGATTGTAAATGGTCTGACAGCTAGCGGGAACCTGTCGAGCATACTTTAGGTCTCAATGTTTTCACAATGTGATAGAATATTTCATAAAAGAAAAACTACGGAGATGGTTGTTCACTGGAACACCAGAACAATCCTTCCTCGAATTGTTGTTGCAGCGATCAGTGCTAAAATGAGTCGTATACATCGCAAAATATGAATGACGCCACTTCTTCTAAATTTCTCGGTAAGCCGTCAAAAATATTTCAGGCATATTTTTTATAAGCATTTTTTAAGATCGGCTGTGTCTTAACCTTGACGTTTTGTATTGAATTTTACTTGTTTTTTCTTTTTCAGCAATGAAACGATGTTGTTATATAATACTTATTGAATGAAGTCTAACGTTTCGGCGTTCTTAATTGCCCTCCTACTAGCCTGAATAAGACCAACTTGTGTGCCATTCCCTTAGGTATGTTTTGATGCGTCGTTAAGGTGTTAGAATAAGAGATGACGATGTGTGTGTGTAGCAAGATACATTTTAAGTAAGATAAATCTTATTCAAAACTAAGAAAACAGACGTCAAAGGAGAACGATGAGGTTGAAGAGGATGGAATCGATAGGAATGAGGATTGGAAGTTTTTAGTGGGTCTTTATACAATCTTTGAAGCAAGAGACGCTGAGGATACTCAGTCTAGACAATGGTATTTCACTAAACAATTTCCTACCTTTGCCCAATGTTTTGGCCAGTCGGTGCTAATTAACGCTCTTCGGGATCGTGATTCATAAAGCGAACCACATTTTGTCATTAATTGAAGGCCGACATTTCAATTTCATTGCTATACAATTGAAGGAAACTTCTGTACAATTACAGAAATTCCCGCCACAAAAAAAGAGAAGAAAAAAATAAATCCTGGTTTTGCAGATAGGTCTAAAGACATTTTGAGAGAGGTTGGAAAAAATTTGAGGAATAAAATAACGAGAAAGAGTAGCAACAATGCAAGAAGCATGTAGGAATAGAATTTGTTGCTCAATGCTTCAAATGGGTTAATGGAATCAAGGATATTACGGAAGATCGAAAAGGAAAATGTTGGTATTTTGAAGTCCGCCGAAGAAGGGTGTTCTTGTTGTGTGGTTTTGATTCTGTTGTGGAAGAGAATTCTATCATCAACGAATACCAGTGATCCTTTGATTGGTAGCTGTGTTGTTTTGCCAGGACAAGTGACATTGCATACGACTGAAGCACTTGAGTAGTCAGAATGTAAAATTAATTTGCTAATACGCCCTGTCGGTGTACACCTCGCAGCGAGGTTGTTTGAAGGACAGGAGATATCCGCTGTTGTTGTTCCAGTGGAAGTTGTGCAAGACACTTTAAGTTCTGCTACGGTTAAACAGTTGTAGCAGCCGACTAAATCACTAGCTCCGATTGTACAAGAGGTATTATCAAAACGCGTTTGTATCGATATATTTTTTTCTGTGATGTGCATCTGTAAGGCAGAGCCTATATTAAGTGTAGCCTGAATTGTGTCCTGCTGAGATAAAAGCATATACTGTTGTAAAGTAAGTGGTAGTGGAAATGGTGGCATTTTATTCTGTATAGCTCCTGAGCTGCACTGGCAGGATAGTTTTCGTGTTCCTCTATTACATACACAGGTTTCCGGTGCGAATTGGCAGTTGAAAAGCTTAGCGTCCTGCTAGAGTCAGAATAGCCTAAACGAAGTCCTTTATCTCGGATCAGTTCTACTGCCAGACTTAGTAAAAAAATACTTCTTCGAAATCGTTTTTCCCGCATTCTTATCTCTAGCGACATATAAAAGGCATTTCTAATGATTAGCCTTCACCAAGATTGCCGAGACTACACTCGCTTTTTCTGGCTAAGGCACCCTAGACAGCCGGCGACGACGGATAATCTTATCACGTATCGATTCAAAAGAGTGCCATTCGGATTAGTAAGTTCTCCATTCCTTCTAGCAGGAACCATCCATTATCACCTTACCGAATATGACATTCCAATTACTCAAAAAAATACTTCGTAACAAATACGTGGACGTCTTCCATGGAGTTGACACCGTTGCAGAAGGATTAGAATTTTATCGAGTATCGAAACAAATTTTTCACAAAGCTGAAATGAATCTGAGGGCATCCATTAGCAATTCAAGCGATCTCAGTAAATTTTTTAACGATCCAATAAGCGACAATCCCGTCCAAAAACTTTTATGCATAAAATGGAGCATAGAAACAGACACCATATCGATTTCATTCCCAAATCCACCTGATCATACATTCTGGACCAAACGAAAAGTACTAAAAATACACACATCGCAAAAATCTTTGACCCCCTCGGATTTGTATTTCCAGTTATTATTCAGTAAAAACTCTTCTTTCAGTCCCTTTGGAATGAAAAAATTCCGTGGGATAATACTCTATCTAATAATGAAACCACACTATGGCTAGAAATCATTTCTGCATGGTAATCACCATTGACACTACCCCGTCCAGTACTTCCTACATTGCATTTGCCGGCAGATTCATATAATCTGCACATCTTCACTGATGCATCTTCTTTAGCTCTTTGCGCAGTAGTATACGTTGTTAAACCTAGCAAAAATAGGCCTTTAGCCACAGTACTCATTATGCCCAAATCAAGATTGATACCACTAAATAGAACAGTCACTATTCCAAGTGTCGAACTAGCAGCACTTACAATGGGAGCAACACTGCTTACTTTCCTTTTAACTCATCTTGAAATAAAGATATCTCGTAAATTCCTCTGGACGGATAGTAAAGTCGCTCTAGCTTGGACTAGATGCACCTGACCTTTACCAATTTTCATCAGAATTCGTGTAAAAGTGATACAAGAAAATTCATTGTACGCCTAAACTCAACACATACCAGGACATCTAAACAATGCCGACATTGGCACAAGAGGAACAACGATGAAAGAACTACTAGACAGCCTTGCTTGGTGGAATGGTTCTACTTTTCTAACAAATAAAGACGAAAGTACACGAATTGGTGGTGAAGAGAACAAACAGGTAGACACAACGAGTTTCACTAATCAGCAATCACAGAAACAGGAGCATCATGAATCACAAGGTCCCACCCCTGTTTTTAAAGACGTCGATAAAACGCCTGAGTTTTTATCCCCGATTGAACTATCGCGTTTTAGCTCATGGAAACGATTGCTTAAGACAATTATGTTTATATTATTGTTCGTAACGATGAAATCTAGAACGGCCGGAACACTTTTTGGCCAAAGTAGAGTAACACTTCTGGCTCGAGCAGAAATTATATTATTTCGACTAGCACAATTGTTGTAGTGATCGCTTATACCGCAATCGTTTGGCCAATGCACCAAATTGTATTGTAGTGGCTGATGCACCGTAATTGTATTGGTGTCAGTGGCAGTGAATATCTTAACGCTCGCCGTGAGTAGTTTGCCACCCGGGTCTTTTGTACTGCTTGCCTCGAACTTGTGCAATGGAACCTCAAACTTGAGTAATTAAACCTTTATTTTAATAACACATAAAGTATTATATCAAGACTACAATGAAGGTAAATCAAGAACATACATGATAGGATTCATAAGGATGTGATTATTCAATCAGGTAACAATTATTAATCAGATACAATAGGTGAAAACGATATATGAAGATCAAAAATAATTCGTTATGAGATAATCATGGAAATTATATGAGACTTGTGATAACATGAGACAACGACGATTAGTTTAATAGCGGAGGTAAAGGAGGTTATGTTAGTGGCTGTGAGTGAAGAGTAATGAGGAGAGTATACTTACTGTATCTGCTATTATGGAGGGAAGGCGGAAACTTTGGTATGTTGAAACAATATCCTTTTCAGTCCGTCAGCTAAGTTCATTTCCAAAAACCTACCGAAATGACGAAATAATTATGACCTCTTATGAATCATGACTTGTACACTTTCACTTGCCTCCACCATTTTTAACTTTCGATACGATTACTCAAAGACCACAAATTAATATAATATGTAATATGTCTTTGGTTTTTACGTAATTTGAATGATAAAGTATAGATTACTCGACAAAGTATTCTCTACAATTAATGCATCCACCATCAACCGAAGAACATCGTCAGCTTAATTTGGTCCTCTGCAATTCTACCATTCTCTGGAAATGTAAAGGGAGAATTAACAATGCAATTTTGCCTCCAGACGCTATTGCTCCAATCTTTCTTCCCCGAAAGAGTCGCATTACCACCCTCTTCGCACTCTATATACATGCTATCAACAATTATTGTGGCGTGAATCATAGCCTCACTTTAATACGACAACAAGTATGGATTCCAAAAGGAAGATCCACCGTCAAAAGGGTACTCCACAACGGGTGTTAACGCTGTAAAACGTATCAAGCAAAACCTTTTTCCATACCGCCCTTTCCTATTCATCCCACAATAAAGGTCACACCCCCACATTACCCCTTTGAAAATGTGGGAATGGACTTTCTAGGACCAATGCAGTACAGAGTAAACAGTAACACTACTGATAAATACTGGATACTATTACTTACCTGTTTTAATTGTCGAGCAATTTACGTAGATATTGCCGTCGATATTACAGCCAAAACCGTGCTTCATATCTTACGACGTTTTATAGCAACCGTGGGATGTACATTATGGATTTTGTGTGACAATGCGTTTGAAATTTTTAAAACTATTGATCAGTGCTATTCTTCATTACTGGACCTTTACATCGAAAGAGACATAATTGATTATTGCGTAAATAAGCGCATTAATATGAAGTTAAATCCTATCTTCAGTCCATTGCAAGGCGGCATCTATGAAAAAATTTTCGACATATTCAAAAAATCGGTTACGCACTCAATCTCACCCCGCCTACTGGACCTAGAGACTATTAAAACTCTAGCCAAACAATAAGAAGTGATTGTTAATACTCGACCACTTGCGTGCTACTCAAATGAAATAGGCTACTTTCCACTAAGACCTATGGATTTTATCAAACCCTACGCTAAGCCGTGTAGTTCATCTTCCCAAGAATATGATCCAGACTGGATTTCGTACCAGACAACTAGTGACACGCTGCTCATGGATTGGAAACAAACTGCAGAAACACGATCGATTTTTGAGAAGATTGGTCACTGAATATCTTACAACATTACGGGAACATTTCCGAAGAAAGCACTCTAAACCCAAATCCCATACAACAGATAATCCTAAAGTGGGAGATTTCGTATTGATCCAGGACCCTGTTCTCAAAAGAGGACAATGGGAAATGGGAAACGTTATAGGCTCTGATGACATTTTTCAACGGTACGTAGAAATACGACTTCCTTCAAAAAGAACCATTACTCGTCCAAACAATCCAAAGAATCTAGTTAGAACTGTCATCTCAACACGAACCGAAGCCTGAGGACAATATCAATGAAGCATCGTCTTCCAAGTACATTACGCATCCAGTGACTACTCGATCTAAGGCAAGAATACTGCCAACCCTTGCTTTTATAGCTTGTATAACTAACTGTTGCGCAAATAACATATCCACAGCAACCAACACATGTCTAGAAATGACACACACTGATACTACTATTCTGTATGCTAGCAACTGTGCCCCCTCAGGAATAACAATAGCCAGATATTCTGTTAATGGTAAATTCCAATTTTGCTGGACACCAATATCATGCCCTCTAGGACATATTCGATTTGAAATATTATACTCTCAACAGCCTTATTACAGTAGTTCATTGTGAGGTGAACAATGTAAATGCCCTACTTGAACTAATTCTTGTTCATTCGCTACTGGAGCAACAACCACGCGTTCACAATGGTCTTTGATACCACAGAACCTCCAAAATTGTCAACTCAAAGAAGTATGCTCTTTGAACATAACAACTACAAACGAGTGCGATCCTGTCAAAAAATTAGGCATTTTCAACCAAATTCAACTGTTTGATGACAGCTTATTGCTAGTGGAACAACTATCAGTAAAACTCAAACAGAATGTAACAAAAATGACCTAGTATGTATCGACCATGAGGGATGGAAGCGCAATCCTTCCATATCTATAACGGGAACAGAGCAACTCTGTAGCTTCAATAGATGTCATCACAGCACAAAATTATTCTATACCTATGATAATCGCGTAGTACTTCTTATAATCAATAGCACGTGCAATAATTTCAATAGACGAATACCCATAAAGGCATGGGGGATAATTACAAAAACATACTATGGATATCCATCAAGGCATAATAGAGAGGTGTAATCCCCCAAAACCGTAGATTATATTTCTAGTAAATATAATCAACCTCTAAGTTTATCCGTACAATGTAGCAAAGGCGGATTTTTTATAGATAGTGCTATTGATTATTATTGATTATCATTGGACTTTATCTTATTATCGGAAACTCAGTAACGCACAAGCTTACATATCACACTATTGCGTCTTATTAAATAACTTTACTCGGGAACCCTTACTGTTTCCTAACATCCTCGTTATGTATGATTATCAAGTCTCCATCAAAATATGGATTTCTAACTCACTTACATATAATAACAGGATATCGTGCATTATACAACCAATATGTGAAATACTTCGCTGTCAATTCTGTTGGGAATATATCTACAACACCCAATGTTGGACTGTATCTCAATGGTTGGTAGTAATTACCTTTCCATTTATTGCTGTACTCTGTCTACCTGGACTTTATCTTATCATCAAATTACTATTCTTCATTTCATGGAAAACTGTTCGATTATTAAGGACCGTAAGGTTTGCTTGCAAATTTGATCTTATTTACAGATTGTTTGCAAATAAACACCAGACTAAAAGTCGTCCTATTCGACATTACGTAAACAGAAGAAGACGGATCGCAATTGTTATAAGCCTTGTCTTAGCAATCCTTTTCCCTTATTCAGATCAGTGCTCGGAAACTATTTCCATAACAGGAAACCAAGCGTCATGTACAATTATGAAAAGCATTGAAACATGTACCTATAATACTGCCACGATACTTACTTTATGACCTCTTCAACAAGAAAGTTGTTTAACACTTAGGAACAACCAACATAATATTATTGGGATCCTCTCCATTAAAGTTAATGGCATACTTTTCCATTGTAAGAAAAGAGTTGAATTTTTCACACGAGGCCATCAGATCATATCTGAATCTGTTCATCGATGCTGGTTGGCAGGTAGCTGCACCTTTGAAACGTGCGACAATATTTCGTCTGATAGTCGGATACCTGAATTTTCAGCAACAGCGAACAATAGTACGGGATATACACATTGCTCAACGAGTTGCGAAGGTATACTTTGCGATGGATGTCTTCCTGGACAACCCAGCTGCCTATTTCACCGACTTTACGCCATCCCTGCTACTGACAACATCTGCACAGTCTTTAAATGTCCCGTTTGGAAACAGGTGGTTGACGTGTAAACAACACTTCTTCACGCAGGACTCACAAATTCTACTACGCTGCGCCTCCACCTGAGCCAAACCTCTGCCTGGAACAATCTCTGTTTTGGTTCAATCGGAACAATTACGCCAGCATTACCTATTACATACATTACTGTGCACAAACTATCATCCATATTTACTATCATTTATTAAGGATTTTCTATAAATTACTTATTCTTACTCAGTATTCTATAAATTACTATACTAAATTACATATTAACATCCACATTTATTAAGGACAACAACTCTATTGCCTTAGTGGAACCTGCTAGCAAAGGACATCTTATACCAAATGGAGTGTGTCAATTACAATGTCTCACCTGGCAAGACGCTAAGCTTTTTAACTGTCAATTCGCACCGGAAACCTGTGTATATGATAGAGGAACACGAAAAGCATCTTGCCAGTGCAGCTCAGAAGCTATACAGGATAAAATGCGAATATCTCCACTACCACTTACTTCACCACAGTATATGCTCTTACCTCAGCAGAACACAATTCAGGCTACACTCGATATAGGAGTTGTATTCGTAGGTACAACACATGTCACCTTCGTGCTCCGTTGTGATGTAAGAGGGGTAGGTAGAGAGAGGCAAGATAGTTCTTGTTTAGAGGGTTCTGTTATTGAATGAGCTTGATCTGATGACCGATTTTTATGAGTTATGTTTGGTTTATTTTGTATTGGGGAAGAAGATTGTGGACGATGTATTTCAAGTTGACGAGATCGTGCAAAACATAGAGAGGAATGGTGTTTCTTGGAGCAAAACGTGCATAGATTTTTTGGAGGACAATCTTTAAATTGACATATTCATGAAAGACAATTACAGCATAGTTTAATAGCGCTTGCCTGTTTAAGTCATTGTTATGGTGTTGGGAATATGTTGCATTCCATTGCTCCATGTGAGGAAGATGAGCAGTACGGGCAAAGCTTTTGGAGAGGCTGCGATCGTTTTCTGTATTGATTTTGTTGGAATGTAGAGCTTTTCCTGTTAATGGGTATAATAGAATATCCGTGATTATTGTTGTATGTAATCATACGTGATGAGAGGTCCACTGCGTTCATTGTTGATTTTTTCTATACGATATCTGTCAGTAGGTTAAATAATTCGTAAGGGGCTACGTTATGTTTATTGGATGTCATATCGTAAATTTGACTTGGTATATAGATAGGTGAATTATTTAAAAGAAGAGCTCCTAACGCTGTTGCCTGAGAGTCATGTGTTTCATGCCCATTTGTGAATTGACGGACGAGGGAAACCATTTGATTATAAAACGAAGGAAGTTGCCTTCCTTAAGGATCGCGTGTTGGAAGTTGAGCTAATATGTTTCCAGGTATCTTTATCATCATATAAAGTTTTTAGTATATCTTTAGCTATATGATAGTTACCTGGTGTAATAGAGAGGCCTTGTACGAGATCAGTGCATGATCAATCACTTGATCAGTGCATGATCAA
>KN716215.1:165465-184162 GCA_000816705.1 Dictyocaulus viviparus | reverse complement strand
TACATAGAGCAGATCTGTTTCATGTGTTATTCGGAAGGTCTGTTTTAGCGTGCAAGAGCGCTTCTTTAAACACTTCAACCAAGACAGTTTTGCGTTATCTAGTGCAAAAACTTTTACCAGTATCATTGATGATAACGATAAATATTGAGTTAATATCAGATGGTCATTGCGAATCATTGTAGAGAGTAAACGTTCATTTGACTTGATGGTTCCTTATCACACCTAACGTATGACGCTTTCTATAATAAGAAATTCAATGGAATTCAACATTAAGCTCGCTCATGCAATTATCATTCTTTAACGGAAGTTAAAATAAACATCTAACATTGAAGATGATTTTGAGGTAGTTACCGTATAAGAGGATAGATAATTCGAAACTCAAATCTCCTTAAGGGTTTCTAGATTAATAACAAAATCACCTCGGGAGCAAATAACCCCCCTTAAAACCATAATTCACTAGATAGACTAAATGTCCATTCAACCAAGCGATTTCCTGCTATAAGGGCCTTTAGTGACTGAGTGATCTGCAAAGGTTTGTCATTCATCATTAACGTTTCATTCAATAACAGGATTATAGGCGGAGCGATTGCAAATCTCTACGCTCTCAGCACTGCAAGACACTCTTTATATCCCCGCAGTAAATACGTTGGACTCAAGGATCTTCCTACTTTGTGTGTGTTCACCAGTGAAGATGTAAGTGAAGTCAATTCCATGTCAGTTGAATACAAACGATTCATCGAAATATTCGGATTAGAGTGCGTAAAAAATTAAAATGACAAGAAATCCATTATTAAATACAGTCATGGAGGAGGTAAACAAACTAAGGTTTCAGAGGAACTATTAGGTCTGCCAGAAAGTTAAGTTCGTTTCTATGGAACCAATTTTTGACACGTTAGCACATTTATTTGACGCATGTCCGGCTCTCTATTTTTATCGCCTGTGTACACACTGACGTAATAAATTAACTAAAACAAATTTGATTCACGTTGTTCTTAAGGGTGAGGCAATTGTGTACCTATGACCTTTTTGATAAGCAACGTTATGGATGACCATTTTTTATCGACGGAGATATCATTAAGACCTTCTCTGAGCAAGATCATTTTCTGACAACATAAGAATTCGGAAAGGCTTAATTCAGCTCGGCAAGCCATTTCGGTTCATATTACGAAGATAGGATTGGTATAGAAATATTTGAGATGGGTTACGTGGATTACTTGGATTCCCATGGACAGAGTCGAGTGGGCACCAGTAAAACTCCCATCTCTACCGTAGTCCAATGTGTTTTTTTCGCTCCAGGAAATCGTTGAGCATCATGATCCCTTTCTAGGGCCTTGGTGAAGAGGTCAGACCAGCGGATTGGTGGTCTTCCTGCAGTGCATTTAATGTCCAGTGGAATCCAATCACTTGCAGCTCGTTTCCACCCGTCATCAGTCGTGCGCATCACGTGTCCGGCCCACCAAATCTTCGAAAGCTAGGCGTGTACGGCTGCGTATCTGATTTTTAATTGCTGGGATAGATCAGAACTTTATATTGTCCGTCTCACTTGTGTGATACGGAAAACGGCAAGCACCACACTCTCGATAGAGTGTTGTTCTTCGTCAGAAGTTGTGCTAATCCTGTAAAACATGACTCGTGTTGAAATCTTATAGACAACAGGTTAGGCAATATTATCAAGTGAACGTCATTGTTTTTGTGCATCAACACGGCCTTGCTATTTTTCCATTAGTTTTGAATTTTGCATTATGACAAGTGAAGAGCCTGTGAAAAGTCGAGCCAGTGCTCTGATGAGAATCGGCGGTAGATTCTTCGAATATTTTGGTCTAACCATGTCTGCCCGAAAGCTAAACAATTCCTTACCGACGAAATAGCATCTCGGTTTTTGGAAGGAAGGGCATTTGTAGCATCATAAATTTCTTTCCTCTCTTAACATGGAGATAGATGAATATGGCTATCAAAGAAATTTGACTAGAAATCGTAGATGGTTTTCTCCATTGCTTTCCTCTTCTCTTTCTGAGGTCTTTTATCACTCCTGTGCAGCGTTTCGTAAGTTGGGACGTTAGTCGGTAATTGTCTGGTGCTTTAGTTGCTATACAGTGGCGTATTACCTCACGATCTTTTGAATACAAGCCTTTCTTAGTAATGATCGAAGTTTCGGCATTTTTTGCGCTATTGTGGAGTTGTCTCATTAACCCGTCAATTTCTCGTCGATCTTGTTTTTGATGGTATCTTCCTATAAGCTAGTTAAAGAGGAGTATAAATCCCAGTTTATTTCAGCTATTGTCGGATGCCGTATAGAACTTCTGAACAACCGCGACATTTATTAGCGAAAACTTTTTACTAACTATGACGTGCTCTGTTTCATTCTAAAATTTTCCATTAGGAGACTTCCACGTCCATCATAGGGATAAAAGCTTTTGGAATTACCAGTTACCATGGATCGTCTTGTCCATCATGATAAATTTTGGCAGCCACTCTCCCTGTTCATTCCCTTCGATTCCGTGGGCTCCAGTGTGACGTTCTTCAGGCGTTCTTTTACGGTCAGTTCTAAGATTAAAATCGTCAACAAAGACTTTGTACAATGTGCGATTTTCTCCTTAGAACTTCTATAAGTTTATATAGAATGGTTCAATTTCATCTTCATTGTAGTCTGAAGTAGGAGTGTAGACCATATAGATTGTTAAAGCTATTGTTGGACCATGTCTTCTTTTCAATTTCAAACGTCCGATTTGGGTCGTTAGTTGTTCAAATGAATCGATGCTCACTACTATGTTCGAATTGACGAGTACACCTACGCCACCGAAACCTCTGGTATCGCATGCATGGCTAGCTTGCAGAGCTGTTCCACGGCCTAGAAAATTTGAGCAGGTTGCCAGTCAATTTCAATGAATGGAGTGGTGTTTTTTTTATTGGAGACGACCCCTAACCGCAACCTATGTCCGTCTTAGTTGTTCGATTGCGGGCTTTTGTCCGAATCAACATGCAGGATATATTTCATATACAGAAGTAAACACGCATACATAGATGTACCTATGTGAATGAAGAAGGTTGAATGGTCGACTTCTCATATGCGCATCTATGCTTGATCAGGATAAAATCAAGCCTTTCTTGAACTGAATGATAAAGATGACAAGTGAGTTGATAATCCTACGACCTGCGGAAAGGTTAGTCTACGGAAAAATCGGAAGGAAAAGCGTATACTGTTAACCAGAATAACTTAGCTCTTTCCTCTTCTCAACCAAATTTGCCCCTGAATCCGCCAATATTTTGTATATGTGGAACATCCAAGGGCCAATGAATTATAAGCTTTTAAAACCGAACAAAAAACTTGATTCGGAGAAATATTGTCGGTAACTGGATAATTTGTATGCAGCAGTCCAAGGAAAGATCCGGCGGTATATAAAGCAAAGATATCATACTGCATTATGATAATGCCAGAGCTGGAGAATTTTCCCGCATTCACCATACTCTTCAGAATTCCACCATCTGACTATCACATGTTTTTGTTCTTACAAATTTTTTTGAACGACAAAAAATTCAAAAATGATGTAAATGCCAAACATGCATCAGTTCAATTTTTAGGAATGAAAAGTTGAAACATTTTACAATGATGGGATAGAAAAATTTCCCTTGTTCTTATGTTCTTATGCTGGCAAGAAATCAATAATAATGGCAATTATATTATTTATCAACATTTTTTGACGGTAAAAAAAAAAGATTTGTATTCCATTTTATTCGAAAACCAAACAGAAGCTCACGGTAGACATTATGCTAACAAAACATTGCTAAAAAATTAAATGATTACGATTAGGATGATATGATAAGCATTGATGTAGTCCGTCTTTCTGAGCACGTGCGACTCTCATTCGCTGTTTTGATGATATTGTGGAATTGTTTGGATGCGAGTTCAATAGCTTGTAGAAACAGTCCATTGCCAATTAACTGCTACTTGTTAACCCAAATAATTCTGGTCCCTGCTCGAATCCGTTCAAGGAGTGAAAGGCCTGGTTAGCTAAGGGTCCGACTCAAACGTTCTTGTTACATCTCCTACCCAGAATCATATTATTATTGTAGATAATTATTATAATATGGTAGGGATTACCACTTAGATAGCACTTAAGGCATGATAGAATTCAACAACTCTCAAACTGTAATGAAAAGATATTCGATTTTGAAAGCATTAGAAATGCTGGCAGTACGCGATGTCATGCTTGTTTTGAAACCGTCACTGTTAACATTTCATTTTCCTTAATCAGACGGAAAATGTTGCATCCAAAAATTCAGCTACATGACGAATGATACCTTGTTTTTTGTAATATTAAAAATAAGCGGTCCTCTGTTTGTACGAATTATGTTTCTCATATGAAGTACATGACGATGTATTTGAGAAGGTAAACCATTGTGTAATATGAAGGGGAAAATAGGTTCTTTTCAGAGTCACTATTCAATCAAAAGCGCTGCTGCAGTATGTGGCATCGGCTGTGACTTCTGCTTCAACATCGTTACCGACAACGCCGGAAAAATGATACCAGAAGCGCTGGAAATGAAGATCGTCGAAGCCAAAAAAGACGGCTAGTTTAACGAAAAATATTGAAGTTTCGAAAACTAGCGGCTACAAATATTTTTCATTGAAACGTTCCATTTGAAAATTAATATAGAATATCACTTTTGATTCGCTGTTATAGTTCATTCTTGATTTCTTGAATTGAACAATGAGCTGGTGAAGCTTTCAGGACTTGTTCCACTATTCGTATGTTGTACTGCCGGCACTACAGTGTATGGAGCTTGGGATCCAATCGAGAAAATTGCCGATATTTGCGAGCGGCACAAAATTTGGTTGCATATCGACGTGGGTCTTTCTACATAAAGCGTGTGTTAATCTTGAGTAGATTGCTCCTTATGTTGCCACGCGGGTCTTTTTTATGGCCGTAGAACCGTACCTCAAACTTGGGTAATTAAACCTTTATTTAAACAAATAAATATTACATCAGACAACAACAACGACATTCAAGAATGTACATAATAAGATCATCCTAGATGAATTGATGATGTGTATAATCAACTAGATAACAACAATTATTAACAAGATACGAAGAGTAAGAATGATATATCAAGATCTAAAAGAATACATTATGAATCGTGGAAACTGTATGAGACCTGTAATGCAACGGAATAACGACAACTTATCCAATCAATAATAAAGGTAAAAGGAGACCGTGCTAAGGTGATGAGTAAAGGGCACGGCTAAGATATCTGCTGCGGGTGCCTATATAGGGGATGTAGGAGTGGGCGGAGCCTAATTATTGAACTAGTGTCCTCTTTTTATGTCTGCGTACATTCCCGCGCCTTCTGTACTGGATAAGTTAACTCTATTGATTATAAGGAGAAGGAAATAGCAACTATTTCGATGAATAGTTGATATAAAGCGCAAGTTATCAGATTAAGATGTTGAAGTTGCGTAAGATCTGTTATTGCGACAAAAAACCCATTAAGTAATTCTGGATTGATCAAAAGCTACAGTGTTCGATCAACGCCAAAATTCATCTTATCCTATCTTTCCGAAGAAAACACCGTGTTATAATTAAAAGGTTTTGCATAACAGATGTGGTTGTCAGGCCGATGATCTCTTCGGAATCCAACCATCGCCCCCTCGTCAAATTTTTCTTCATTAGCGAACGAAAGAGAACTTCAGTTTTAGAAGAGCAAAATCACAAAACTAAAATAAATTAGAATTTGTGCAAATGCAAAGTTCTTAGCGAGCTTTTGAGAAAACAACGTCATTCATAACGTTGACGAAGAATATAAGCAGCTAACATGCAACGGCTCAGGTTCACTATCCGTAAAGTTTGTTCCAAGCTTGAGTTATTCTACCTCAAGCTTTAGTAATTAAACCTTTATACGAAAACTTATCGAAAAATATCGTTCGAAAACAACAGCGATCGATCTAAGAAATACAATAGGAGAATTAGTAATTCAAAAATTAAAGCAGTGGTGTTAGGCAAATATAGATGATGCGGCTGATAATAAATTCGCTGAAATAAACAAGCATGAACGAAATAACATTAAAGCTCATGAGTGAGGAAGATTACCATAGAATTGACATGGATTGTGAAGTGAAATTGTACGGGAGTAAATTAAATAAATTAATTTAAGTATAGATTATCCAAGAGACTGTTCTCTACAACTAATTCAGCACTTTCATAAGGAGGTAAAAAACTCCAAGAGTTTGAAAGTTATCGAAAGCCGTCTGTTTTTGAAAACTCCTGACTTTGTACGCTAACAGAAAAGCGGAAACTGTAATCAATCATCAACGAACGTCCGAATTTATCAAACTCTGAAAAGCAACGATAAGAAAAGCTGATAAAGAGGCGATTGCAGAATTGATGAATGAAACAGCTGAGACTAGCAATAGCATTTGCAACGTGATTCAGTGATTCAACGTTTATAACACCTAGATGACTGCTTTTCACCGCCAAGATAGAGTTTTCACCTCTTCTAGGAAAGGAATGAGGAAAGTTTTCTACGACTTCTACTCGTTTTTCTTGAATAGCCACATTCCTATACTTTAGCGTGAAGAGCCGATGGACTATTATATTGTTCAGAACGTCCTCGCATCCAAAACCCAGCATACTATTTCGTCGACAAAAAGTCGCACAGTACCCGTCCAAACGAGTTTCTGTCAGGACATTCGGAGAATCTATGACTAACACACACGAGGCCTGAATACAAATTCGAAGTCAACAAGAAAATATTGAGAACATGTTGCTACACAAAAAGGGTGATGTTCATGACATTGGCAATTTTCACCCAATCCGAAATACCATTCTGAAGAAGGTTTAGCCTAAAACACGACATATTCATAATCGGGATTCTCTAAAAGAATCACTTGTAGAGAATCACTATGTCTCACCTTCATTCATCTCAAAAAACCTTTGAACTCGGGACGGAAGCGTTGATTAACTCACCCGTGTATTATAGTGCTTTGAGAGTTATACAAGAATTTCACTATGGAGATTTTACCATTGTATATCTAGATTGTTCGACAAGGCGATATTATTTCCTTTTCAAGTTCTATTCACAGCTACTCTTGTGTATGCAATGCAAAAATTAGAATGCGATGATTAAGCGTTGACGCCGACCAATCCCTTATGGCGGGATGCGTCTACGCATTAGTGTTCAACGTGATATCGTGGAGGTTGTTGAATGCGAGCCCCGTCTATATAGTGACCAAAACTGGTCACTCTTCATCATATCAGTGCTTTTTATTTTTCCCAAATTTCTCCGCTACCGATTCACTGACCCCGTAGAGATGACGAGCCATGTAAGCCTGGAAATCGGCCGCGAAACTGATTCGGCCTGTGTATCAAGGAAGCACTTCCACCGCCGCGCCACATCCCCTGCTCTCCTCCCAAATGAAACGATATGGTAACGGAAATTAACGCTCAGCAGATTCACCATCTTTGCTTCCCCAATGGTACTGTACTCCATATACCAAAGATCCAATGAGCAAAACACATTTTAGCCCACTTCGACAACATTTCACGTTTCTACATGCTCCATTCAAAACAAAGAATATTTCCGAATGCTTAAGTCATGTATATCTAGGTCGTTTGATCAGTATAGTGAACGCCATAGCATTAGAGCTTAGCAAAATGAAACAAGTGGCTAGGGTAACACACAAAAGCATTGAACATGCAGTGAAGAGGACAACGAAGACTAAGTTCTGAGTTTGCTTTTTCGACACGAAGATGCTTCCAGCCTCAATGTACGTTATAGAAACTTGAATTACAAAAGCGGGATGAAAGATCAATGAACACAATCAACGCACCATCGAAACAGCAATGCTTGACGATTTTTCGTATCACACAAATGAAAGTGAGAATATAAAGTCTTCGAAAATTTCCGTTTATCTTTGTGTTGTGCTATTATCAGCTCCATATGCAACTTTTCTTCATTCACTAGAAATGAGTTTCCATTAAGAAATGCTACTGACAAGAATACGGTAACTTGCTCTCCATTTTCTTTTCAATTTCCTATTCCAAATGGTCTGGTTTTTCAATTTTTTCGTTAACCATTCTAACCAAATTAAGATAAATGATAAGTGAAGAATTATATGTGTTTGCAGAGCGATGATCTTGCTAGTAAAATCTCTAGTACGCAATGCCGGACATCTGTGAGATGTAGCTTCAAATCCCGCTTGATTTTCCAAGTTTTCATTGACTCAGCATTATTAAGATTATTTTAGTCATCTTTCAGAAAAGTATTTATTCGCTAGATTTACAAGGAGTCTAATACTTAAATAGTCTAATAGTTTCAGGCAGCTTGGGGTGGCGGTTTGCTGTTATCACCAGAATACCGCTACAAATTGTCCGGTATCGAACGAGCAAATAGTGTCACTTGGAATCCTCATAAACTTATGGGAGCTCTTCTGCAGTGCTCAGCGTGTTTGTTTAGACAGGATGTGAGTGAAACGTTAATGAATACACACAAACTCTTACTAATTATCAGTATGTATTATTTGATTAGCCAACAGAAGATTTTTGCACTTTAATTGAGTGCTTTTTCATGCCGGGAGGATTGCTTACAAAACGTACTACTGTATTTCATCGTTTCTATTCTAAAGGTCGTGTATCATGCAGAATTCAATATTCTTATTAGGTAGCACTACGCTAAATGAAAGAGTCAAATGACTTAACTCAACTACAGACAAACCGGGAAGAAAGCACACCGTCGCTTATTCTCCCATAGCTATTTTTATTTACCTTTTATCAGCTATGAAAGGTTATAAAGTGTTTCCTCCTTATATCCTCAGAGTTGCTCAGTTAATCGCAAAACTTGGAATCCCAGACGAGAGTTGTACACTCTTCACTTCGTCCCAGATTTTCCGACTAACTGAATATCTTTAAGGATATAAGGACTTCATAGCAGACATGAGAAAATGAGATGGATGTTTGTCCCAAATCGCCAAAGCTCTAAAAACGCGTTGACGCCGAAATGTCAGTGTTATTCAGACAATTACAAACTGAAAACCTCGTGATAGCTTCTCAAAAAAAAAAAAAATGATATCCATTAGTAGAACCGAGTTAAGCGGAACTGAGTTTTCAATAAACACCCGTCAGTATCTTTTTTAAAGTTTATATGGACTTTGTCAATTTTCCTTCATACAAAACAATGAGGTGCGTTTGTATACTTACGTGGGCAATGTAGCTCTTCACTTTTGAATTCCGTCAATGCTTTTTTTACTAATGATTTCAATCATTGAAACACTCAATAAAGACAACGATGTGTGAGTTCAGTCGGGTTCGGAATACGGTAGCCGTTAGGTTTGCTCCAAAGTTGGGTTGTTGCACCTCAAACTTGGGTAATTAAACCTTTATTCAAACAATACACAAAATACTACATCACGATTACAACAACGATAAATTAAGAATTAACACAATAGAATTAACACTAACAGTTGTACGAGATTTATAATACAATGATATAACGATAGCCAGTTCAATAGAAAAGGTGGAAGAAGATTGGGTTGAGCCATGAGTGAGACAATGGAGGAGATGTTTACCGTAACTGCTTATATATGGAGGAGGCGGAGACTTCGGTATGAGGAAATAATGTCCTTTTAATTGTAGTCAGCTATGATAGTCAGCTAAGTTCATTTCCAGAAATATTTTCGAAATTATGCCCTTTATGATCTTTTCCTGAGGCATGTCGAAATTATGACCTTTTATGAATCAGGACATTTGCACTTTCGTTTACCTCCACCATTTCTAACTTTCCCTACGATGACTCATAAACCACAAATTAATATAATAATTAATATGTTTTTACTTTGCACGTGATTTGAGTGATAAAGTAGAGATTACTCGACAGAGTATTCTCTACATCTAGAAACATATAGAAATTATGACCTTTTATGAATAAGGACATTTGCACTTTCGTTTACCTCCACCATTTCTAAGTTTCGATACGATGACTCATAAACCACAAATTAATATAATAATTAATATGTTTTTACTTTGCACGTAACTTGAGTGATAAAGTAGAGATTACTCGCCAGAGTATTCTCTACAAACGAGTCACTTTTAAAGCTTGTTAAGCTCTAACAAATCTGTAGATATGCTTGAAGTTTAAAGATCAATTTATACGATTACTATAACTGCCACATGCATTCTTGAGCACAATTCATTAACAAATCTACGTTCACTAAGTGAAATACCTCTTAGAACTCATAAATTTTAGGGTCTGCTCTTTCAATGCAATCAAATGTCTGCCGACTATCTGTTCATGCAAGACAAACCCTATGATGTCAGCTACGACACTGGTGACAAAGCTATTCAATGTGGACGTCATAATGATATATTCAAACTGTGGTTGATGTGGAAAAGCAAGGTAAATTTCTACAAAGTGGACACAAAATTTTGATTTATCACTATTTAGTTTTGAACTTCACTTTCACATTTAACTGTCATTAATATGATCTGAAATTTTCAAATGTGCTAAGAGGGATAATTGTGATACCTCACATGGCTCCGCTATGATACAAGCTTATTTATGGCCAGGTGCAAATGCAAATAATGTTTTCTGTCAACTTGAGTGAATAAAAACACTGTATCGCTTCGAACTGCACATCAGAGTTTGATGCTTAAAAAATGAACTACTTTTAAGACTTGGCGAGCCATTTAAAAAAACCTTTCAGTAAAGAAAAAAACTTGAAAAATACTAAACAGACAAGTGTTGGTACTGGGGTAGTAGATTCAATAAACTGGTTTGTATGAGATCTATTCCTTTGAAGGGCATGGAAGGCTATAGGCAGCAAATGAACAAGCTAATGGACCTAGCTGTTTATTTCACACAGAGAATTCGCGAAACCGACGGTTACGAATTGGTTGTCGATCCAGTAAGTGAATTTCATCGAGCAATCGATCAATCGATACGAAAAAAAGTGCGATTGAAAAATTTGCACACCTAATTCCATGCTTAATTTATTCGGATGTGTCTTGAACTTTCGTTTTCGTATCGCTTTGACAGATTTTTTAGTGTGATTAGAAATATATGGTATTATGCGGATAAGGCAATAATAATATATTTCAATAATAGTTACTTAATAGAAATTTAGCCCGAATTTTTGAATATCTGCTTCTGGTACGTGCCAAGCAGCATACGCAATTTGGATCCGTCTGAAAAGAAAGCCAGATTAGAAAAGGTACCGTTCGTCACATTCTTTGATATCATTGAGATATTAGTTCTAATACTTCCTTATCGATTTCTTGATTTTCAATTATTGTTTTACTATGAATAGCTTAATCAAGGTTTTCTACTCGTCATTTCCGCAAAGAAATTGAGTCAATCGCAAAACTTGGAACTCTAGGTGGTAGGTTAGCCTGAGGTTCCTAAGTTTTGCGATTAACTCAGCATCTTTGGGATACAAAAACAATATAATAACAATATCTCCAGTGTGCTGCCGACCACATTGCCAAAATCTTCCTGCACTACTTAGACTCATCAGATCCACCACACCCACCTGATTCATTAGATCAATCTCGTTAACGGAGAGTATTTATAAGAGAACAAGATTGAGTGAACGCAGGAAAAGGACCTTGGCAATGTAATCGATACCATACTAGACCAAATACATGTAAATAAGAGCTCGAGTACCAGCTGAGGTTTCAAGTTTTGCAATTAATTCGGCATTATTAGGGTGATAAGAACACCACTAGAGCCTATCATAGTTGGTAGAAAACAAAAACGTTCTGATGATCAAAGAAAAGGTAAGAACATCGGTAAAATCTAAAGAATGAATCCATATAACACTATTGTTTTCTGAGGAAAATTGGGCTACCAAGACATACTCTTCAGTGATGGTATGCTGAATGATAACTTTTAGAGAAAAATAGTATACCTCCTCCTTGCTAGATAACTGAAAACTTTTACGGATATAAATCTTACTATTACAAAAGAAACTTGATTAGCAATTACAAACAAAAACATTAGAGCAAACATTAAGAAAACAATTCATGTAAAGAAGCTCTTTCATTCAACTGGGTCATGCCTAAGTCCAAAATTAATGTCCACAGTTTGTTTACAAAGAAAGCTTAAAAACAAAATCAGTAAAAAAAAAAGACATTGTTAAGATTTTTCTTTTCAGATCGCACCGAAAATAAAGGCGAAAATGATGGAACGGGGAACAACAATGGTCGGCTATCAGCCTGATAAGCAACGTCCGAATTTCTTCCGAATGATTATCTCCAACCAAGCCATCACTAAAGATGATCTAGATTTTCTTATTCAGGAGATTATTGATATCGGTGAAGCACTATAACTAATAGTGATCTGACTAATAGTGATCTGAAACCTTGTAATACTCATGTGTCAATTAAAAATAATGCTATTTATTGCCTTTATGATTATTATGCCATTTATTGAATCGTGTAAAAAGTGGATATTGTATTATCTTCATGACTACACAAGCTAGAAGAGCATTATAGCTAGTATTTTCCAGCACAGAATAATTTTATATTCACAACCTTTGTGTAAAAACAGTTTGTCGTTTTTTCAAAAGGGTATTGTGAAATCACAGAACGCATCAAAACAGTTTAATGACGATCTTTTCAAAGTTCAAAAATCTGATTTATTGAATCTATTGAAATCGTTTTCCGTATCGCCTCAAAAACATGGAGAATCCGAGATTTTAATCTGCGTCGACAGTCGAAAAATAAGAGATGGATTTTGAAAGGCGACCATATTGCTAAGCTATTGGAGGTTAAAAGAGCTGGATAGGTTATGCTTATGAACAGTGAACACGAGCCTCCACTGGACACCAAGCATCTCAGATTAGGTCCAAGAGTGAGATCACCTTACAAAGGTCCTAGAGAAATATTTTGTCCAGCGAATCCTTGAAGCAAAGAAAAAACTATCGACAATTCGAGTACGCGGTAGGAAGAGACACGAATTTCTACTGGAGTATATTGGTCGTAATCCATCGATCAACAAGAAATTGGATGATCTAAATGAATATGGATATTAAGTATGTAAATGTGGTAAATAATTGTAGAGTAAATGGTCATGGTCACCAAACGCAGTAAACGGAAACCGCAACTCCGATGATAGTTCGTAATAGCACCAGAGAAATATTATGACGTACAAGGAATTCCTAAGGTGGAAAGAATACACTGAACTGTACTTATGCGAACGATGGTGATGTTAAATGCTTGCTAGCACTTCGAGTTTCTCGTCTATCGACGGAGCTACAGGTGAACAATTAAAGACAAAGGTATAGAGTGATGCCACACCACGTAAGTAGGAATAAGTGAAATAGTTTAGGGTTGCATAGAGTGAATGGTATAACTAACTAGGTTATATTATTCATATGTAAACTTAGAGTCAGTGGTAGAATACAGTGCACGTTAACCTGAAACTTGTGTAACTGAACCGCTCCTCCTTTGTTTCTAATAAAATTATTAAGAGACTGATTGTGCATCCTGCAAACAGAAACAGACGACTTGGATGTTAAGCAATTGAGAGTCGACCACTAGATCTCGAACTCAGGCAGTCTCCACATAGAAACAAGATCATAATAATAAATGAGACAGTGATCATAATTTGAGTCAACAACGAGTAATAAAATATGAAGATGACGTGTGTGAGTGAAGAGTAAGGAAGACGCGTCTACCGTAACTCTTTATATAGTGAGTGGGCCAAGACATCTTTGTTGACATATTGCTCCTTCTTGAGGTAATGATTGGTAAAAACAAAGCTCCTGCTAAAAAAAAGCTCAAACTCTACTCCTGCTTGTCTGCTAATTAGGAAGGATGAAACCACAGGAAAAAACCTTGAAAATCGGACGATATGAGTGACACACCTAACACCACATCCCTAATGTATATATAAGTACAGCACGGAGTTAAAGATGAGGTAATAATAGAACTTTGTATGTACATAACGGCCAGTTCAAACATTGATTTGATGAAACCCTCTGATCGTGTGTACTATTGAAGTAGTTCTCCTTCAGTGATTACGGTAATCGTGTTCAAACCCTGATTTCTATACTAATATTTCGAATTCAATTCTTCAAATATGATATATTCATATATGTATATATTTTTAAAAAAATAAATATATAATTATATCAAGAATGAAATTGTTCTAAACTGTGTCGAAACGAAAACATCCACTGACTTGAGCAACTTTCATGAATACCAACCACAAACAGACAAAAACATCCCTGAAATGACGATAATTCGAAAACGTAAGGCAAATTAAATAAATAGTTTGGCAAACTCATATTATTATCCCGAGTTTATGAGCATCATAACCGGTATTAGAACAAGTAAATCATTGAGTGATCGCAGAGTATTGGTCTCGGTAGTGTGATGGGTCAGTACGGCTGACCGGATATCTGTAAGTAGAGGTTCGAGTCCCGCCTGAGGTTCCGAGTTTTGAGGTCATCTCGGCACAACCATAGACAATATAACATATTTGCAAAATAAAATTACGAATATGTCTAAATCAGCATCATTACTGATATTAGGTTTTAAGTTATTCACAAAATTTAGAGCCTTAAGGGACACTCGAGCCCTCATCTTGTTGATTCGCGACCTTCTGCTGACTTCACTGCGGAGTTTCTTTTTAAACTCAAAACGTTTCTTTAAATTTTGACGGGGACATGCCTCAGCTCACCCGTTTATGAGCCGACCAACAGATAAGCCATTATCAACATTGCATACAGTTGAGCTGATAACCGTGGCATATTCGTATAGAACTCTTTCCCATTACTTGTCAGCGTCCCATCTGGACGATGCAAAACTATTTCTGGTTCATTTTCTATTCGTTCCAGTTCTTTCGTAGTCTATTGATTATATTTGGCTAAGAGCCTTTTTAAAGTCGAACACTTCATTTCCTACTTTTAAGATTACTGTATTGTTGCAATTGGCTTGTTGAATTTACTGTTTAAGTAAGTGATTACCAGAGCATAAGGTATGCATTTCAACAGGTAGAACACAGGCAGCAGCACTAGGAAAAAAACAAATTTTCACCTCTAAACTGCAAACCGATACAATGGGTACTGGGTTAGTGAACGGCTTCTAATCTTGCTATTGTTTACGTGTTTACAATTAAGGTATTAGTCCTTTGTTGTCAATAAATGTTCTACTTCATCAGTAGACACATCAACGAGTGATACTGTCAAAATATACGAAATTTGCACCTATGTCGACATGCATTCTGCTTTTTATAATTTACGCCCACGTAGATTTCATATTTATACCGCAGCTTAACAAAAACAATTATCAAGAAATCATGCAAGCCTATCGAAAACGAAAAATGAACTGATTTACAAATGATTATAAATCGCTTCTCAACTTAACATCAGCTGATAATTACCCATCCTGTACAGAGTGGCACCGCTAATGAGAGAATTAATACGTGTTGTGCAGAAGCACTACACACCTTTCATTGAGTAAGGAGGCATTACCAACAATGTATTCCGAACATTTCCAGTATAGACATAGAGTACAACGGACAAATCAGTCGACACCGTTGCTACTCAAAAGCTTCTTGATCATCCTTCATGCACAAAGAAGCACTGTTATAGAGCTAATTAAAGGAGAAACGAGTAGAGGCGTGACAAGTAGCTGAAGCAGGTTCGATAGGGTTTCGATTATTTCGTATAATATTTTTTATGAAGTAAGCACATCTATAAAGAAATGTCTGACAAAAGTATAAATTAGGAAATTTATGGTAGAAACTGCGTCTTATTATGTCCTCTTTTTTTGTCAGTTGATTTTATAAAAAAGTTGTCGTGTGTTTGTGCTAAAGATTGCTTAGAACGAACCTAAGATCCGTGAAAACTCCTAGTAGGTGCACACAGTAATAGTATAATATTAGACTAGAGATCACCATTTTAGGCTTCTATCAACGAGCAAGTGCGATGATCTTTTGGCTCACTGTGGTCTGACGTCAGAACTCGTATGATGAATCGCCAAGGCGAATGCTTCACTGCCACACTTGAGCTTCTTCTATTCATCATTCTTAGTTTTCTATGAGCCCCTATATATGTACGTTATTCTATTAAAATTGTTCAAGAGATGGTTAGTAAACAGTAAACATTACACCTTGCTGGCCAGTTACTGTAAGCTATCGGCTAGGAAAATGAGTCATTGCATCGGAGAGAAGCAAGATCAAGAACTTTCCTGCTGCGCTCAATCTGCCCTTGTGTAGTAAATTGAGATTTGAAAACTCGTAAGTATTATGTAACTGACAAATTATAAACAAATCACAAGATGTATTTATTATTTACAGATCATTGAAAACAATAAAAATGTCCACGTTTTTCACAATTAACAAATTAACTTTCATCATTAGAAAACGGAATTCTCATAATGGCTACGTGCTTCGACAGCGACGCATTTTCTCAAGCAAATATTTTTTTCTCGTGGTCCTTTATTTTTCTGACTTAACAGATAGCAAATCTTCAGCCCCATACAACGCGTATTATTCAACTCTTCGTAAATAAAAATAGCGAAAGAGACCGTTTGGCGAACAACATCTTCATTTCAGGAATGAAATTTTTTCTTAAACTATTCATTGTTTTTTCATCAAACGATAAACAAATCCAATGATTATCAACAACACGAGGAACGTTCTGTCTGTTGGTGTTCTCAATTAGCCATCTGATGCCAAACTCACATCAACACTTTTCTGTAGATGATCCATTATTTTCTATTGAAATAGTATTGTCTTATTTTGTAAAATTTTTCACCATCACCACCTGTATTATGTAATTAATCGCCCTAATAAGAAAAATAACCAGATTTTTTCACAGCTTTGGTGCCCAACCACGTATAAAATGCAACCACACGCTCAAAAAAAAAAACGCGTTTCTGAAATGTTATGTTATCCGTGCTGCCCAACAATCCAAAGGAATGACTACTACTGAAAAAAGACGAAGCTTAACTACTTGTAGTCGAAAAAACATTCCTGATTAAAGCGCTATGGATCAGTAACATTATGTCAAAGTGACAAAAAAAGCTGCTAATATCACAGCTTTGTGATAGATAAGATAAGATAATTGTTGGCGTTGATCAATCCCTTGTGGCGGGATGCGCCAACGCATTCGTGTTCAACGTGATATCGTGGTGGTTGAATGCGTACATGATCTATACAGTGACTTGAGTTGACCACTTTTCACCAAGTCAATGCCAGTTATCTTACCCAGATTTCTCTGCTAACAACCGACCTCGGAGAGATGGCGAACTTGGTAGGCTTGGGGGCGGCCAAGAACTGATTGGGTCGGCGTGTCACTGCAGCACCTCCACCACTGAGCCACTACGCACCCACTCATTGTAAAAATCTTAACTAAAATATCATCAACGCGATGACGTATTCCCACGCAGATATTAATAAAATCATAGAGCGTGCAAAAAGTGAAATACAATGGATAGCTTGAAAATTTTATTATCACATATATAAAAATCAAAAACAGATTGTGGAAGAGAAGAAGAATGAATCAACAAGAAAAATAAATGCATCTTTTATACTTTATATGAAAAAAAGCATTACGAAATACATAATGGTTAACCTACCTAATGAAACCTCGAAAAATATAAAAATAAGGCTGTGCTTAACACTTGTAATATAAAAATGAAGGAGGATAACAAAGTAGATAAGTAGCCTGATACTTGAGGTGATATAAAACTGCTGTAGAAAAAATGCTATCTCGGATTTTTAGACCGTAAAAACGGCACAGTAAACGTTATCACTAAAATCGAAAATTGGATATACAGAATTGGATTTGGAATTACAAAATTGTTTGATTTGGATATACAGAAAGTTCTGAGCCTAATAGAAAGCTCTTATACTGATATATACTTCCAATTAGCATCGTCAAGCTCATTATTACAATGCATATGGAATGTTAAGGTGTCTGATATGGCAACTTCCACTACAACAGACATCTTACCTTCTATTGAACCACGTTATATATTTTCTTTAGCCAAATGAATTCTATTTGAATCTATCATAACACCTGATTCATCTCACATATCATATGCTGAATCGCATTTGCTTGTCACGTAGATTCTCTTCAGATTATTTTAACTGAGGGTGCTTTCAACTTTGCACTCCAACCACAACTAAGCACATCAGAATCTTTTTTATGTCAAACAATATGACAAACATTGAAAATCATGGTAAGCTACGAATGGATACGAAATATATAGAATTAAGAGAACCTTAAATTTGATTAACTTTTACAACAACAAAAAATAGAAGAGCAACAACATAATTAACGTTGGATTACAACAACACTATATGATGCAACATATCGACATTACACAACGAATGACGGTTGTTATTCATCTATGATAACAGTTCCTCTTATGGTCCTTTGTTAATGGACACTGTTCACATATTTATACACATATAACAGCATGTATGGATATTATTTGTATACCTGCAAGGCAAGATAGGACCTCGAAGTAACTAAACGAGAATTCCCCGAGGATTAGTAGTTCAGCTAAAGCAACTGTACGCCATTTAAGTGAGTCGTTGCTACTACACTCTCTATCCGCCAACTTAATAATATCTCATTTTTCTCTATATTAGCTATTATAAAAAATTATGGAAAAGGGATACGTAACTGATGCCCCATTCACGCTCAACGGAAAGAATATCTCCGAATGCTCAAGCTATGTGTACCTGGGTC
>KN716215.1:150047-165174 GCA_000816705.1 Dictyocaulus viviparus | reverse complement strand
GCTCTATCGTAGGGAGATGCTTAGCGTTTTCCGTATCACACAAGTGGAAGAGGGAATACGAAGTTCTGATCTACGTGAACAATCAAAAATCAGAGGTGCAGCCCAGCCGCGTACACGCCAATCTTTCGAAGATTATGTGGGCCGTACACGTGATGCGCATGAATGATGACCGGTGGACATGAGCTGTTAATGACTGTATTCCACTAGACATCAAACACACTGCAAGAAGTCTACAATTCCAAACGTCTGACCTCTTAACCAAGGCTCTAGAAGGGCTTATGATGCTTCACGAATCCCTAGAGCGAAAGGATTTCATTGGACTACATTCGCGCGTGATAGGGACAAATGGAAGTTTGCTGGTGCCCACTCAACTTAGTCGGTGATCCAGATAATTAGCGTTCTAATACCCACTTCTTTTTATCATAGTCAAATATGACATCTTTTCTAAGCATTTCTGAAAAATGTTGGCGTTTGAGCCACTTACCTTTTCTATAAGCACATGTTTTAGTATTCTGCTTTATACTAATACTATACTTTGTCGATGACTTTTCGAAGATCCCTATAGGAATTCGATCCAGCTTTTGTTTTTCCCCGGTTTGTTTCCGTGAATATGTTTTCTTTTTTACTTTTCTTTATATAATAATGTGGTAATGCTTCCTAATATTCATCAAGTTCCTATACAGCACACCATTTCACAAGTTCTCTCGACTGCCTATCTTAAAAGCAACTCTCTTTTTAGCCACTTTGCGTAGATGCTGATTACCAAGGGTATTTGCAAAATAGTGCTAAATAGATGTATGATATATTCCAGGCATTTGCATATCAGTAGAGAACTTGTCATGGTGATTTGTTTTATCGGTGACTGATATCATAATCACCGCAACAATGATTTGCAGGTTTGCACTTGACTGATGTTTGAGGCTTGAGGCTCTAGCTCTTTTATGTTGGCTTACAAAACAAAGAGTTTTAGCTGAAAAAACGTCACTGGAACAATACTTGAACTCTTAAAATATTTGGCATTCATGTGAAGGTGCTGAGCTCTGCATAAAATTACGAAATCAACAAATAATTAAGGAAACTATATCCACCAACAGCATTTGACCTCTACGAGCTAACTAAAGCCAAAACGTTTGATACTCAAAGAATGTTGGAATAGTTGGTTCGTCTGTATCAAAAAATAACTGGTATGATTCTGATGATAACATGAACAACACTATTTGTGAGGTGGTAAAAACCGCTCAATCTTTACGAATGATTGTAAATGCACCCCCAGGGTAAAATGCGCTCTCTGTTTAGTTAGCTGTTATCAATATAATTGCTGATGAATAAAATGATGATTGATTGCAATATGGTTATAGACTGATATGGTTCAAAATAACTACAAGTGCACTTCATCATATGGGACCTTTTTATAGTAATTCTTTCCTATGAAGTAACTATCTTAACGTTTCTACCTTGAAAAGTTCATTTATTAAGCCATTAGTTGTTAATTATAGCAGAAGCACACTAGTAACAAGACAATTAGTCACTCTTTCCGAAACGATTAATGAATCCTTCTGGCAAAAACAAGGAAATTTCGGCAGTGTCGGCAAAAAAAGGAGAAGCATGTTCACGTAGTAAAAATCAACATTACAATGAAATTTCTGCAACGTCCATCTTAGATGTAATTTGCTCATATCCGCGTGTAGATCAAACATATACATATTATAAGGACAGCCTTTCAAAGTACGTCCCAAAACAGTTCTCGTAACAATCCACAAATTCAGCAGGGATGAAAGTCTGGGTTCGGACTCGAATGCTTCATATAACACAGCGGTATCCACCAATATGCTACGCGTCCTTAGAAACAGAAAACAATTTGTTCTAGCGCAAAATTTGAGAAACATTTGTCATTGTTTGGTCATTCAATAAACAATATTTTAATATAAAACGAACTATACCAACATAACACGCTCACAACGAAGAATTAAGAGTTGATTGTTGAACTATAGACGACTATAACGTTTAAGAAAACCTGATTAATTACTATTCCAGAAAGTACATCACTTCCGGTTTGATTAAATAAATGTTGAAGAATGTTTGTTAATAAAAATTGAACAACGGGAACCAGGTGCTCATACCGCTTATCGTTGCGTTGGTTGCAGTGAGCGACTGCGACCTCGTTGTTCGAATTGATTGCCAGCCTCCCATTTTGCAATGCTTTCCCATATTATGTCACTTCCAGTTTACACCTGTATGAAATGGAACTAGAACTCGAATTCATTACGTTCGGCTTTATGCAATAATATGTGTTTCACTATTTTATAATTTATTTGTTTATTGTTTACAAATCTACAAAATGGTAGTGATATTAATTTAAATTTTAAAGAACTGGTGATGTTATGTCATTGTAGAACACTTTGCAGTTTGACAATCAAAGCGTCACGTTTTTAGGACTTGGTTTCTGTCTGGAAATCATAGTATTTCATGAATTTTTTTAAAAATGTTCTCTTTTCCTATGTATTCTACGAACATATATTTTAAAAGCATGGGGTTCAATCATTATTCGTTTTTTTCTAGAAGTAAATGATCTGTTTCGTCAATTGCGAACTATTTGCAATGTAATATTTATGAATGATTGTTCACCGCTCTATTTTTGTTATATTCTTCTTAATTACGTGAAAATAATGTGTCACATTTTGTTGTTGCATACATCAACTTGGCCGTCAGTTGCTTTGCATATTAGCTTCGTTTCCTTTTTGTTCTAATATCAGTACCATATGTTGGCTTTTCATGACTTGCGAGCGACGTTCGGGCGATGATTGTTGTGTGAATCATCGGAGTCACAGATTCAGTTTGGCGTCGTGTGCTCTGAATGCTACGCACGTCTCTCTTCTAAAATTACTTTAGTTGATCGGTGACTATGTCGCTTGTTCAAGTACAACGCTCGCCATCTCCATCAATTGTCGATGAGAGTGAGATTCTGGTCAGTTTAGAACGTTTTTGTTTATTTTATTAAAATGATTCGATAGATTTGTATACGTGTGTGTTTTTGATTAGTACGTAGAATTTTCCATTATCATCTTTAAGCTAATAGTTTTCCGTAGTCGTTAGTAAAGGTGATGGTGGATTTCTGTGTAGCGTGTTGTTTGCAGTAAATAACATATTGAGCACCTTTGTTTAAGGAATTCGATGATTCAAGATGTTCTTCTAGAAATCGAAGTATTTCCGAATGTTACTTCGCTGTTCGTGGAGCTGCTGTTATTCTTCCTCATGGGTTAGTGGTATTTTTAAGGCTTAATACACTTTAATTTTGCAAACAATTACTTCACGAAAAATTTCTTATTTTTTCCTTGGAATTGCATAATTACCCTTGTTTTGTATAGAGATAATACTCCTACATGCTCTCATGGTTCCACACACGGTGCTGAGATTGAAGGTCATCTTCAGTTGATGCTTAGAAGTTTACGTCCTCAAGATAAAATGAGCATGGCTGTTAGGCTTCAGACGCAGGTATCCTACATCTTCATTTCGATATCTTTAGGTAACTTAATGCCAACAGAATAGCTGTGTAATGTAATGGTTTTTTAAAATGTTGGCTTACAACTCCATCTTTTTTGCTGTGATTTATTCCTGTAACATGATTAAGAGTCATTATTGTAAAATAATTAAGGTTGCTGACCATGCACGATATCTCGCTGTTGTTTCAACTGATGACGATGAAAACCTAACTCTTTTGATTGGGATGGATTATTACAAGGAACATATGACGTATGCCACCAAAACATTGATCTAGTGTTTAATCTTTTAAATTGTGCAATTTCAGCATAGGTGTTGTGTTACCACTTCTGTGGTGTAGTCGCGTTGAACTAGTCGGAGATGGAGGCGTTGCTGTGTATGGGTCTGGATCATGTAGTAAAGCAGATAATGCTCTTCTTTTTCGGCCAGTATCTGTCCAGGCTATGTGGTAAGACTACGGGTAATTACGTCCTTCTTCATCCATTCGTATTTGGATATTAAAATTTTGGTGCACATTATAAAGTGACTATAAGATTAATTACTAGTGGTCTTCCTTGTAAAATGGAACGAATGAACACTAGCGTTTGTATTTAATATCATTTCGTTGTTATCATAATGTTTAGTATGAAGTTAGGAATCTGCAAATTTCAGGGAATTCAGTTAATAGACAACTAATATTATATTTAAAAGTGTAGCTTACAAAGTTTGGATGAGCCTTATAAGTTCATATCTTCTCAAAGTTTCAGTGTTTTCTCAATTGCCTGTGCCCAAAAAGTATTTTAAATGGATGCTATACGCTTTGTAACATATCAGCAATGATTTCAAGTTTTGCTTAATTATTTTAGGTTCGTTTTCCAATCGCTTCATAAAGAACTTGACGGTACTCGCCGTGAAACAAAAAGACTTCGGGAGCCTGCTACTACTACTGAGTACTATATGGACCGGATGTCATCACCAGACTTTTTGTGCGCTCAGTGGTAGGTCTTAATTTTTTTATTCTCCGCAGTTTGAGAGAGATCTCAAAACGTTTCATGACAAAATGCATCTAAATTTTGTAGGCAACAGTCTCCATTAGAGTTGGATTGTGAAGACGAGTTTAAAGCTGATGCTGTTCGAGATTATCTTCCTGAAAAAGGGAGAGCAAAGGTGTGCTTAACGATCTTAAAAGAAAAAGTTTTGAAGACGGCAGCAAGAACTTGGTGTAGATGGCATGAATCTTTGACATTAGACTTAGATATTCCTGAGGATGGTAACTTGTTTGAATATAGAACTTTTTGTAGGAAGCCCTGTTGCGGAAAGAATTAAGACAAATTATGCAAAGCGTTGATCTGGATAGCGTTACGAGCCGTGATATCAGAAATACTTTAGCACAGCGTGTTGGATGCGTTGATGGGCAAAAAGTAAATTTATCTACCATAGTATACTAATCATGTGAATTGTTAGTAGAAAATTCCTGTTTTTATTTCACTCTAAGGACTTTATTGACCGTGAAATGCTTGTTATATTGGGTCAAATGGATAAGCCGAGTCGTATTTTCCCTTATCTTTTACTTGGGACTGAATGGAACGCATCTAACTGGGAGGAGCTTAAGCAGAATAAGTATGTTTATATGTTTTAATAATATCTATTATTTACTTATGTCGCTTTATAAGTCAGCTTACAAATTAAAGAAAAGTTTCAGTGTCAGTTATATTCTGAATATGACTCGAGAGGTAGACAACTTTTTTCCTCTGCATTTCAAATACGTCAAAATCTCAGTATCCGATGAAGCAAGCACTAACTTGTTGAATAACTGGAATCTCACTTACAGTTTTATCAAAGAGGCCAAGTAGGTTTTTTTTAGAAAAGGAGAAATATGTTATCATCATTGGAAATGAATATTTTAAGAGAATTGCGTAAAGTTTGTTTGGTGCATTGTAAGAAGGGTATCAGTCGAAGTTCTTCTACAGTAATTGCATACGCTATGAAAGAGTATGGTTGGAGCCTTGACCATGCATTGGCATATGTGAAAAAAAGGAGAAATTGCATCACGCCTAACAAGGTGAACTGGAATGTTATCATTAATTTTTAATTTGTGCATTAACAGCGCTGTAATTAGAATTAGACCATGCAATTTTTCGATAACTATGGTGAGGATTTGCAAGACACGTTCGCTGGAAACACTGCTTTTAAGAACTAGTAAATGTTTGAATATATTATTCTCGGATATCCGGCGGCAAATTTTTTGAAAAGTAGTGGATCAAGTAGCGTTATAGATGAATGACTAGGTAGACTGCGCTAGGAGCACTGGTTACGTTTTCTATAGATTTCAAGCGATTTGCAGATTATATCCATTATAGGGTTTCATGGAGCAACTTCAGACATTTGCTGGAGTTTTAGAAGCATCACGACATCGTCATGCACCCCAGTTTAATGGACAGAACAAGAATTCTAACGAAAACTCAAGAGCTCATTCTGCGTCGTGTATTCGTAGTCCCCGCCGACTCTCTTCTGCGAGTGATTCCGTGCGTTTCATAATTCGTGAGTTTGAGCTGCGACGTCGTGGAGCAGAAGACCCAGTTCGCCATTCATTCCCTCTCGATGTGATTAATAAACGGAATTCTATTCAGCAGATTAGTTAGTCTGGTTGTGATTATTGTTGTACAGATGTATATTTTTGAATGAAACATCATCCCATCTTGTCGCAAATAAACCTATATTGAAAACTGCGGAGAAGAGTCTATTATTCAATACTAAGTGTTGTTGGGCTGCTTTTTAGGGGCGAAATATGTTGTGCAATTTTGAAATATAAATGACATAGGCTTTCTCAGTGGCTACATCATGTAGTCAGACAACATTAGCAGAAGATCACGTTTCAGTTTTCGCCTTCTATGCCCTCATTAACTTCTGCTTCTACATTTTTGTAAACCGCACTAAGAACCTCTTATAAATTGGTGTAAAATCTTTTTCAGAAAGCTGTCCATGCAATTTTAAACAGCAGTTGTCTCATGATGCTTTCGTACTAAACTTTTTCCTACTAAGTGATGAAGTAGTTGCGTTGTCGTGAACAATTGGTGGGATCCGTCAAAGAATTTAACATAGCGAAAGTCACTATAATTGAGCATTCATTTCATTGCCGTTCAAGTCGAATTGAGGTTTTTTAGTCTGAACAATAAATATGCAGACCCACTTCTTTACTATTGTTACTGCAAATGGGGTTGGTTTGTAGTAAAATATTTGTACTGTTGAGATTCTCTTTGCACACACATGCGCTGTATAAGTTCACCAACAAACATGCAAACCAGCAGCAAATGCCCACATTGTTACTTCCACGTAATACCCATGATAAGACCGCCCCATCAATCAGAAGTAAGGGGTCTTCTTGGGTTCTTCATTGCGCTGTTTAACTACACCTTCATTAAAGTTTGTATCTGAGTTACTTCCATATACACCACAAGCACTCAAGCATTGAAAAACTAGGTTATAGAGAAAGTATAGTAAGAATAATTATGATAGGTCCTTATGACCTTATTTTTCTTGACATGAACTAATACGAAAAATAAAATAACTGGGTAGTCCAGAATATCACTATTATACCTACTACTACTCTACACATGCCATTTATATCTCTGACATCTTCGATGACATAGTTCCAGCTCCAGGAACTTAAACAACCATGCAACTTTGAGTACGCTGCATCCACATAGTTCATCGTGATGACGGCTATCTTGTAAGGGTCATACGTTACTCAAAAAGTACCAAATTCTTTTCACTCATTTTTGCTCAACATCGCATTGTGGCACAAACCTATAAACGACTAGCGATTAAGTAGCCCATCTTTGAAGATGAATAGTGGGTCAGATATCTTTGTGATTTTTAGATTGCACAGCGAACCACTGTATGAACTGTTCGGAACATGTTTTGGTTGACGACTATTCATCTTTATAGTAACTTATCATCTCGAAAACTACCAAATTCATTGTGACAATAAACATAAAAGTAGTCGACAATGTTCTATAATTAAAGATCTCACAAGGCAAATAAAATCATGAAACCCATGGTAAGACAAAAAAGACCCATGGCTTCAGAAAGGGCAAAGCCTAAAATTGCGTAGGAAAAGAGTTGCTGTTTCAGTGATGGGTTTCGAGCATAGCCAATCACAAGAGCTCCAAACACATTGCCGATACCAGCTCCAGAACCAGCAACACCTACGGTGGCAGCTCCAGCTCCAATGTATTTAGCAGCGCTATCGATATCCTTGTGAACAGTAGATGTATGTAGATGTCGCACGGTCAGTGCACTTTCCGCACGAGAAGCAAGAGACACTCGAGGACCCTAAAAGAGCAAGAAATATTGTAAGACTGGGTCTTACAACGAATTACGAGACATTTTATATTTGCCGAGAATCTGGTCACCTTCGAAAATGCAACGCGTATGAATTAGCAAGTGAATGAACTTTTAGCTGTGAGAGTCATATTGTTCCATCCAATACATGCAATAGGTGGAAAACAACTAACAATAACTCACAAGTACGCAGCGAAACAGAGGTACGGCTAGGCGTTGGCAGTACATTACCAATCTGAAATAAACCTGAGCATTTTACATAAACTACAATTAACGTAAATACGTTAAACGAAGTATAATATATTTGCTGAAGAAACCAAATCTAAAGTCAAAGCGCAATAACCGCCACACCAACAACGATGTGCGGAGCACAGCCACAAAAACTGCACCGCCCGAAACAAAATTATCACGCGTCGAGCGTGTCTTGCACAGAATGAAACTACTGTATTGAAATTTACAATGATTGCCCGAAATAGGTTTTCATGTGTCCATCATGCAATAGAGATTGAGTGGACCACGTAGTCTGATATATTGGAAAACGAGATTTCATTGTTTTGTCTTGTCTTTGCAAGATACCGGATGTCATTGCGTTTAATTTGTCCCTATCAGAATTGAATGTCTATTGATCTTCTCAATATTGGAACCATTGTGATTGCAAGACGTTTTTCTCCCGTATGTAGATTATGCTTTACAGATAGTTTCCGAAGCCGGAGCTAATACTGTTTACTTTTTGATCCCTTCATATTTCCATTCAGTGTTCAATGTGTTCAATTAATGTTTTAACTGAAGAGACCTACTTTGCGAAGCCAGAACACCTGTTTCCACACCTTGAAGATGGTAAGATTCCTACCGAACCATTCCTCAGTGCTTGTCAAGGTATTGCCGACTTTGTAGGTGAGGGTTAATTACTTTCTGTCATTGCTTTTTTTTACTAATCTAGTGGTCTATAATGATGTTAAGCAGCAGAAAGCTATCAAGTAGTTTCTGACATTATTGTTCTTTATTTGTAATTCTCCTTGATACTAAGGTAATACTTAATGGTCAGGTTTTCTTGGAGCAGCTTTTTTACCGATAAAGGCTGACATTAATGGAAATGTTGTGAAGGTACGCACTCGCTATGAGAAAGACAAGAAAGGTTTATGTCGATATCTTAGTTTTCGTATTCATCGAGCATAACAGGCAAGTTGAAAACTCGTTTTAGGACAGCGATTTTTACAAGATTTAATTGACAGCGATCTCAGGGATAATAGTGGTAGGTTAGGTTCTGCAACTGAGGGCCTTCTGTGGTTGAAAAGGTTCGTTAGGTCTATTTTCTTTTTGTACTACTAATCTTGGGATTCTTGCTTATACAAGTTTATTATTGAGGCTTTTTCAAATGCAGTTGGTTTCAGAGGACTTGAATTCATGTTGGAAATGCTTACTTTAATGGTGCAAGAATACAGATCAAGCATTGAAAAAAGCAAGACAGATAGTCTTGTTGGGGTTATTAACAAAGCTTACGAGAGATCCCTTAAGCGACATCATGGCTTTATGTCAAAGCAGTTGTTCAAGTTAAGTTTATTCTTTGTTATATTCATCATCAGATCGGCATCTCATCAAGAAACTTTCATTTGCAAAACTGTTCCAACCTTGATGTTCTATTTAGCTTGTAATTCATGCTGCTCCTTACCGAAAGACTATACTGAAGGCCGTTGCCCTAGGAAAGGAAGGTCTTGATGACTTATGTATAGAACACATCGCCAACCACTTGGATAATTTCCGTTTGAATGTTAGTGTACTTGTAAATTACTATGTATTGAAGAAACTGGACACTCCTGGTCCATAACTCTTATGTTTTAAATGTGATCATTGCTCAAGCAGTATCTCTTTGCTTCATAAATTCTAGATGGGGTACATTGTGATTAACTGTGATGCTTTCCTACACTACTTAGTGATAATGTGCAACTATGATTAAAGTATTGAATTATATTGCATAGATTTTGAAAAAATATTTACTGTGGTTCTTCGTATTTTGTACAACATGAAGGTTTAACCACATACTATCACATATTCCTTCTGGTAATTATTTTACAAAATAGTTGCTCTCTTAGATCAGTCTTTCACGAGGACACTCATCGTTACGTCTCGTTCTTTTCTCGACGTTATATTCACGTGAGTCATCGTCACTGTAATTTCTTTTACGTCCACAAGAAAAAAGTTTCTCTATTCCATTTCTGCTTGACGTTGAGGGTTCTTCATAATATACCTAAATATAATACACTGAATATATACAACTTTTCAATTTTCTACGACACCCAGTAGTTCCTTAAAACCAACTCACAATGGGGCATTCTAGTGAAATAGTGTCAAGCACAACATCCAGGAGATTACTGATTTCCTGTTCCTGCGAAGGCATGGAAGTTGATAGCTGTTACAAACAACAATCTTTAACTATACTTAATGTGGATGTAAATTCGCCAAATAATTGCATACCTGTGTACACACTGCAACTAGTTGACGAATACATGATTTTAAAGACATGATTTCCGATGTTTGTTTCCTTATCACTTTGTCTTGTTGGGCCAGCTTGTCAATAATGTTTTTGCGCCATTCGCAACCATCACTGGAAGACTCGATTTTTAAACAGAGCCAAAAGATATCAGTTAGTTGTAGTTTTGAATGAGGATCTAACGGCGAGAATAACCTGGGTAGAGATAATGCCTTTGCTGAAGATGGACGATACAGCGGATGTACGGACATAAAATATGTAGAGGACAAAGAGGCATTTGTTGTTGAGCTGAGTGATGGTTGCACGTGTTCTTCAAAGTGTTCCATTGCCATGCTGTTATTTCCAAGTGTACAGTCAACATTTGTTTGGTTCGAAAAGACCTTATTATAGAGCATATACCTTGATAAGTCTCTCAAATCCTTCAAAAGTTCATGAATATCTATAGTTAGTGTTCCGCCTCTATCGTGTGACTTCTTCAAAATATCGATAATGCGAAAGAATTCATCTAAAACCTGCAATAGAATAAGCGTAAGGGTTGAATTATTGGAAATCGGTGGTGTGAAGATTATAACAACATGATAATTGAAAAGACAAGCCAAACTAGCCTTTCCTGGTATAAAACAGGTAGCTTTGATATCAATGAATTTCCTGTATGTCATTGTCATAATGGAAAACCGAGTGTCTAATCCAGCATAAGCATCATTTAAGCGTGAAAGTCGATGAGACCTAGAGATCGCTAATATGTGTAGTGTGCTGGACTTCTGCCCATTCGACAAACCTTCTCATTGATTCCCGCCTTGGCAACTCTCGTTTAATGCGTAATTTCTCCTTATCTATATCAATACCCAATTGTTGGAAACCTCGGTTCAAAAGATATGAGCATAATGTATTCATTAATTTACAGGTCTGAAACTACCATATGTGTAAATGGTTATATGATGTACAATAACGTACCCTTCTTAGCTTTGCTATATCATCATACGTAAGGTGCTTCAAAATTGCTATCTGAATCTCATTAGGCAATTCCATAAAGCATTTGGTGCCATAGCTTGCTTGCTTCATAATTACTTCAGCTTTTTTATTGTTTTCATTAATAGTTGACGTGACAGTACCATGTATTTTTTGGCCCAACGACGTAGAAAACGCAGAACACTGGTCCTCCTACAATGCATATTTATCATGCCTTTTTCCTTTATTGTAGCTATAATTATTAGACCCAATACTCCTTATAACACGACTCACTTTGTTATGTTGCATAATCTGTCTGATCAAGTTCATAATGTCAAAACGAGAATCAGAGCTGTTGATCTGGGTTTGCAAACCTTTAGTCTGGAAGTAGTGAATTAAAGCATTCGTTCGAAACTATTCAAAATCTTCACGTTCTCGTGTTACATTATATAATGATGATATGTGGTAATATCTTGTGGCAGGAAGTAGTATTTAAGGAATATGGTCTTCCGCGTCATAAGAGCATTACTAAATGACGAGAGAATCATCCGACAGGTAAATCGCTTTCTACTGATTAATTCCAAAATCTGAAAAGATAAAGTTCATATGCTTTGGATATTAATTTATGCCGTAATATAACTAGCACTTTCTCACATTTGTTGTTAGTAAAGCTATATGTACTTGTTTCTGGAATTAATTTAACTATGTGCTACACCAAGTATCGCCTCAGAGCTATGAGGAAGGACGATGTGTGTATCCAAATACATTCGGTAGTTTTATATGTTGCTTATGTGAACCACATCTGTCATATTATTGGCACATGTTTCATCCATGTATTTTAGTTATCCGAATCTGCTCCTATACGTATCATCGCCAGAACAATCGTAAGAGGAGAGAAAGTCCTGGCAGAAAAAGTGAAGAGGACAAATATATCTTCACAAATAGAGATGTTAACGAAGCTTTTCAAAGAGGAATATAGGAAGAGCTTGAAAAAGTAGAAAGTCTTTGCACAGTGGATAGTAAATTAGTTCAAGTCTGTTAATAACATGTTCATAGGTGCTTTAAATACAAGCGGTATTCAGTGGATACAACCCACGTTTACGAATCTAAATTAAAAAGAAAACATTTTATTATATATCGTTTCTTAGGATTTTAATACTATTCTTTCCAACGATGAGCGCAGTCGGTATTTGCGCATCGATAAAATATTGTCATTGGTTCATCTGCTGATCGCGTCTGTATTTGCATGAAATAGGCTCGTTCGTGCGAACACTTAGGACATCGCTCGTTCGTCACCTGAATACAATAAGGATAAAGCAATGGTACAGTCTATATCATTGCGGAGATGCATAACGCATTCGTTCCCTTCATAATACTGTTTATATACGAGCATCAATCGCTAACTTAAGAATAGTTCTTTACTAATTCAGTGCTGACTGCACTTATTGTAGCAATTCCCAACCACTCAGAAATAGAAGACTTAGCTGTCCTTGCGAACTCAAGACTGGGTGCACTGATTAAAGCTTGCGTGTCGCTGTAGCATCCCAAAGGGTAGTTTTTATTATAAAGCATTCTTCTGTACCAAATGATCCGGTCTCGCCAGTCCAATAAATTCGTTGTTTCTTGCTGTGTGTAACACATATTCCTGTTTCGGACAATATAAATCTCAAATACACGTTGTTTAGCAAATCCCGAAATAGTAAATAAACTTGACCATGGCGAAGCTTTTGTTATTATCGATGTGTTGCAACTATAAACAACCTTGCTTGTTTATTATGTTGTTGAGCAAACTAGTCATGATAATTTTTTATTTCTCATTGCTCTTGATAATATTTTGCGAAGTCTGGCGTTCAGTTTCAACCAGAAAGAGCTCTTAATTCTATATTAAATTCTAGATCTCCACATATTACTTGTACCACAGAAATGTTGAAAATTTGTCAACTATAGGGGACTAAAGCCATCGTATGCGTTATAGATAGTCTGTGGCTTCGTCCTGAGCCAAAACTTCCTTAGCGGTATTTTCCTGTTTTAGAAAAAGAGTACGTGAGTGGTGCTCAATGTTGCAAATGTACGAAAGGCACGTCAAGAACTATAATGATACGCAGGTAGTGAACCAATATATAAATATATTAATTTGAAACTAGTTTGTAATCGGTCGATAAGGAGTGAGCAGTGCTTTTTTCTTAATGCGTCCTGCAGATACTCAAGGATGGAAATACATACTTCTAGGATGAAAACCAGATTTTCAAGTCAATACCTGTGCATTGTCCCACACAGAAGGACCGCCGAGCACTTCTTCAAGATCTTTCAGTTTTGGGTAAATCCGACTACTCACCTGAACTATTCGATGATAGCAGTAAACCACTGATATAAACCAGCATTTACAAACCTTCTTGGTGATAGGGCAAATATATGGGCATGAAGGACAAGAAAATTTCATACAAAAGTCGCCTTCTTCTACCTGTAGCAGTGAACCACAAAACGGACAAAAAACTAACATATAAGCCTAAGATAACAAATATTTGACAACATTGCAGATGTAGCACAACGGTTACAATTTCCAACAGTTATGTACTGAGACAGAACTTCATAGAGGATTAGTGTATTCATAATGTAATTAACAAGAAAATTTAAGTATTCCACACCTAATTCAAAATATACTGCTTGCGTTGAGAACAAGTATAAAGGATTTGTAAATAAATATTTCCTAACTTTTATCAATTCTAAACACCGTTGAAGCCACTAATTATTGGAAGCCACCATTCTTCGGCTTGTAACCGAGTTTACGTGCGACTCCATCGTACACAGGTGAGTTATCACCAAACTGCACAAAGCGTGAAGCGTTAAGATCTTTCGGTGCAGCACTTACCTGAAAGCCAGACAGCAAGTTACCAAAAGAAGACGAGATAACAAAAATAAATCTTGCCATCTTGTGAGATCCATCACAGATCGGTCGAGTATCAGTTTGTTTGCAATTGCACAACAAGTACTCACCATCTTTTTCGACCTAAACGTAACAGAAACTACAAGAAGTATATAATGCAAGCATATGAAAATGCCATAAATAAAGACACCTGAAATATAACAGGACGCACATTGGTAAGACCTTCTAGCTTATGAGTGGCGTCACAAAATGGCTAAATATAGGAAATCCCACTCAATCTAACACAAAATTCTTTGGTAAAAAATACATGCTGATTCCAATGTCAACTCAATATTATTTAAATATGAGAAAATAAGTATTTTTTGTTTGAGAGATAATCTAAACCACGACACTAAGCTTTTGGATGAGCAATTGAAAACTTGGAATCGCGTGTGTTTTGGAGAAATTATTTGAAATGATACACCAACTAAAAAAAGAAATATTATGTCAAGAAAAAGTTGGAATGCACAATATAGACCTGGTTGCTGCTTAATCCACACGAACACCATGAATATGCTTTACCAGCTTCAAGGACAACCTTTGAAAAGCATTAAATTCAATTTACAGCATGTAGAACAAGCTGATGAAAACATGGTAAAACAATGAATCAATCAGTAGTAAATAAAAGATAACATCAAATCCATCCTAACATTTATTGCTTTCAGATAATCTTGTAAGCTTTTAACATGAAAAATACGAATCGTACCTTTACCGGCTTATGCGAGGCCGATATACCCTTATACGGGAGTAAGTCAGCTGACAAATTGGAAATCTTCACTGCATTTGCTTTGCCGCGCATTAAGAAAATCTGCAGTCAAAATCAAATAATGACATAATTAAGTGATATCAACAAGTTATTTCCAAATAAAACCATATATTTAAGTAGAATCTGCGATGTAAGACAACACAGTCAATAATCTCGAAACAACTAGATGAGCAATTTCGAT
>KN716215.1:106730-128792 GCA_000816705.1 Dictyocaulus viviparus | reverse complement strand
AATCAAGCGCTTCCAACTCCGTACATCAAGATTTTTCGTGAGCTATATAGAAATTTCACTACCAAAATTACCCCGTTCTATAAAGACATCATCATTAACGTAAAAAGAGGGGTCCGACAAGGCGATACTATTTCGCCAAAGTTGTTCACAGCCACTCTTGAGAACATCATGCGAAAATTGGAATGGGACGAAATGGGAGTGAAAATCGACGGTCGGCAACTCCACCATCTTTGCTTCGCCGATGACATCGTATTCATATTCAACATCGAGCAAGCGAAACAAATGTTAGCCGACTTCGACAGTACTTCGACAAGACAAGGCTCCGAGCCCACCTTTTCGATACGACGGTTCTTCCTGCCTTAACGTATGGTTCAGAAACTTGGACATTACGGAAGCAGGATGAACGTTCATTGCACCCAATACAGCGCTCAATCGAAAGGGTAATGTTTGGCGTTTCCCGCATCACTCAGGTGAAAGAGGGAATACGAAGTTCCGATCTACGTCGACGATCAAAAATCAGAGACGCAGCTGTGCACGCCAAGCTTTTGAAGATTAGGTGTGCCGGACACGTGATGTGCATGGATGAGGACCGGTGGACACGAGCTGTAAGTGATTGGATTCCACTGGACATCAAACGCATTGCAGGAAGGCCACCAGCTCGCTGGTCTGACCTCTTCACCAACGCCCTAGAAATGGATTATGATGCTCAACGAATCCCTAGAGGGAAAAGAATTCACTGGACTACCCTTGCGTGCGATGGGGAAAAATGGAAGTTTTACTGGTGCCCGCTCGACTTAGTCGATCATCAACGAGAATCCAGGTAATCCAGGTAATCTAGTTGGAATTTATTCCATCTAATCTCATTTTATTCCAGTATCTAATCGAAAATTCGAAATGCCAATGCGCTTGTGTAAATTTCGATAATTGCACTTTTGGGCCGCTTGTTGAAAAAAACCAGTGATTAAAGTTCATTGAAGGAACGTTTCATGGTGCCCTTTGAAACATATGATGAGCTATAACATAATACGCATTGATGAGATTGCATAGCCTCAACCTTAAATATTTGAAACTTTGTAAAATAAAACCATAGCGAGTATTATGATAATAAACACTATAATATGGCAAAGCGGCAATAGGTGAAAAGAGAAAGGCAAAGAAAGAAATATGAAGCAGAGCTGAATTGATAATGTGCTTAATGTGAGGGTCCTTTTACACCTTACATATAAGCGTATTCTTTCATGTAGTAGTAAAGACAACTCGGAGTGGTGAATCTTTGAAGTGGATGGAAGAGGTAGTAAGTATTTTCAGTTTCAGAGGATAATTGCTATAACATGACACTTTTTTCCCTCATTTCCGCAATTGTTCGACCGTTTTAGCAATTTCCATTAAGCAACCCATGGTGTTGTGTTACATGCATACTGTTGAATAACTTTTCCGTAAACTCGTGTGTACTATTTTACCGCTACGACATTGGGCGTCATTACAAATAAAATAGATTATTTTGAAAATTATTCTTTATCGAATATTGCTGTTTACTGTAAATTAGTTGCATGAAGAAATTAGGTTTTCTAACAATGGAAATGGCTAGGGAACTGCTCGTTATGTCGGTTATTTTTCATTGCACTTTTCCCGTATTGATTACGCTTGGGATTTATAACCTCTAAAGTATTATATATAATTTGGTAATCTTTGATATAACAAGGAAGAAATAATTGTAGTGTAATTTCAGTAGATGATCCTGTCGTCAGTGCATTTGGCGGCAAGAAAACGTGAGGATCGAAGACCTTTTTATCGCCGAATATTCACACATCGACGTCTTGATATTCTTCATAAAAGTATGCTTTTGTTCATATTTTTGTAAGATATAAGATAGAAAATCTTTTGTATTTTTATAAGATTGCTGGATTTCTCAAATCCTGTGCATGAACAATTCTGAAGAATTCGATTTCTCTATTTTGTGTTAATGTGACCGTTATGTTTCATTTCGAATATCCCTAATTTCTTCATATCTTGCCCATTTAAAGTGTTGTGCTGCAATAAATACTTTTTGTTAGTTCATTATATTTAGAGCTACTCTTTAAAGATATTCTACCATCTCGTTTTAGAGTAGTAATTAGGACAGTTTACAATAATTCACAATTGTTTCTTTCTTTGTTACTGTTCAATTTTATTCAATCTTATTATTGTTTGCTCTATTTTTAACTAAACTGTTGTAACGAAAGTAATATTACGACCGCATTTCCTTTACTAGCGAGTGAAAGTAGCATAAAATAGTCCATGTTATTGTTCATTTTTGAGATCCGATCGATTACGTTACATTTACAATAATAGAGGAAATTATTTCGAAATTCTATAATCTTTGGAATCATTGGGCATTGTTTGCTTTGAAGCGTCTATACCTGGCGTGCTATAACGTTGAACATTTAGCTGTTTAGGTTTTATGAGTGAAAGGATATGTGGTATACTAGTGCTCTGTATTTCTGCTGCATTATTATTTCATTTGCCTTTTTTGAACCTTTCTCAAAGTTTTTTTTTTCGGGGGGATTTGTGCAACAACATTATAATTTATGAAAACTAAAGTATTGCAGTCTTTCAGCGGTCATTCGCTCGATTTTCGGCTTTATCTTGTTCAGTACTTCGTATTGCATTGTGAACGGCGGTATTTACTATAAATTTGTGAGACCTCTGCGTAGAGAAGAACGTGAGCTGCTTGAACGAGAACTTATTGAAGCAGATCGTGCAGGATTTGCAGTAAATTTAAGGTTTGTTTGTTTTACTTTCTATACCGTGAGTCAGAGTTTTACGATATAGTTTTTCCATTTGTCGTCTTTTGGGTATTGCTCGTTCGTAACTAAAATGCTTTTGCAAAGTATATTTAATTTCTTAAACAATGATTTTAATTCGTATATTTGCTATTATATTTTGCAGATGATTTTTTCACGTGTATTTGCAACACTATCCTCTAAATTGGAAGGTGTTTTCCTCGTAGGTTTTGTTTCCGGTGCTGGATTCGAGCTTTTTAAAATATATTTTACCTTCAATGGTACGTTTTTTTTTGTTTTTCGTAGTTATTACTATAAAGTGACAGTACACGGGTGAATTATTACCACTTTCGATTTGAAAGTTGAATTCTTGTGGCGGGTCTATCGTGGACAAAAAAGCAATCAGTAGGAAATCAACGAGCGTCTTTCGTTTTAGCTCATTAATATAATAGATGTAGGATAGTTCAAATTGGAGTCATTTGAGTCAAGTTTTATCAATTTTCGTAGAATATGAGGCCAGTTACAGAGCAATACATTAAGATACTACGCCACCACATCATTTTTACTACGAATTTGGTCTCTATTATGCAGTAGAGTAAGCTCGAAAGTCTGATCGGTTGGTATATTATAACATGGAATCGCATGCAATAGTAGACGAACTACTTATGCAACTAGGTTTTCTGTAGTAAGCTTATTTCTAAGGAGAGTTCCTAATAAAATATTATAAATATAATATCTTAGGAACAAGTGTTTTTGAACAAATCCATTTTTGTGCTGAGACGGTCGCAAAACTCGGAACAGTTAAATGAAGAATGCAGTTAAATAAATAAAAAATTACGAAGAAGCCTATGATATTTTTAAGAAAGAAAATAGGGTAACAAACTCACGACTGGTCTCACGCACATTATATATACCATTAAAATCATCCGAAAAACAACGATCATGCTTGCCTAGGCTTGTACGCAGAGAACTGAAATAATATCCAAGAGTAAATCAGCATCAATGCAAAGAAAACTAACAAGTTGATGACGATATCAATAAAGTGAAGTAAAAATTGAATCCAGATAACAAATGATCAGTATGACTATATAAATACTTGACAAATTCATGTCTCTGTTACCTGATATAATACCTTTATCCCTACATAATTTCACAAAACTGAAGACACTTTTTGTCACTCACATAACTCAGAATTCAATAAAAAGGAACGAAATTGATGCAGAAACTCTACTAATTTTGCCTCACGCATCCGCCATGCTTGGTAAATGCATACATTTTTTCGTCGTTTATGTACGAAACTGCATTAAAATACATGCTCAGAATCGACTTCAAATAAAAGCGTTATTTCATTCATGGCTTGCCGTATCATACAAAAATTGAGCATTCATGGATATCAGTGCAATATATGTACGCTAGAACTATCTATTCACAATCCAAGTCCATCCGAGTAAAAAGCGAGCTGAGGAGAAAATTTAAATCCGAAAATATCTTTAAAAATGCTCACTTAATATGACCGTTCGATTGTTATTAGTCGTGTTCAGAGTGGTATGCGCGCCTTGTATAATGCAATCAAGGACTCATAATATTCAAGCTAAAGGTACCTTACACGAGTTTTGCAGAGCAAACACTTATGTATACAAATAGCACATGTATAAACACTCCACGAGCTTCGACTAATAATGCTGAGTCCATCGCAAAAGTTGGAATCTCAAGCGGGATCCGAACCAGCATCTACAGATGTCCAGCGTGTTATGCTATTGACTGCCCTGATGCATTAATCAGACCTTCAGATTGAAACCATAATCCATTAGAACATAACACTTTGCATAGAAGCAAAGCTGATATTTCTAGGATTAAAGCACAAGTACGAATAGAATAAGATAAGATAAGCTTTGGCGTTGATCAATCCTTGTTGCAGGATGTGCCTACCCATTCGTGTTCAAAAAAGTGATATTGTGAAGGTAGTTAAATGTGAGCAGTGATTTTAGTTGGCCACTTTTCACCAAATCAGTGGTAGTTATCCTAATCAAATTTCTTTGGCACCAACTCATGAACTCTTGAGTGGCGGGCTTGGTAGGTCTGCGGACGGCCGCGAAGTGATTCGGGCCGACGTGTCACCGTGACACCTCCACGACTAAACCACTTCAATTCCTAGTACGAATAAACAGGTTAAAAATAGTCATCGTTTTTTTCTAGTCTGATCACATTCAAGTTTTACAGCTGTGGTAGCTTGCTTCCATGAATACACAATGTTTCAAAACTTATTTCAGTATGTTACGAACAAGTGGAAAAATCAAATAAAACCCAATGCAAGTATCATAAGATAGGATCAATAATAAAGCCTATTTCTTCACTGACGAATGAAAAAATAATGAGTAACAATTTTGAAATTGTAATAAGAAAAAACCGGGACTGAAAATTGGAAGCAAACTAATGCTGATCAATCATAATACATTAACAATCCCAGCCCAAATCGCCAATGACTTTTATTGTTTAAATATTCAAACCTATTCTCCTTGTTAGAACTTTCCAATGTTGATGTTTTGGGAATCATTGATAGGACTTTTTCGAAGAACTCAACTAGTTCAACTGTTTGCGGACAGCTTGTGTTCGGCGAAATAATAAAGATGTTCCAATGCTCGACACCAGCTCTTTACCTTCAGTCAATAGTAAACTGGTTGCCTGCAATACGGTTAAACTATTATGAATACTAACATTATGTCCGCAGTGTTTTTGCAAAGTAAAACAGATGTATGGAGAAATGAATTCAAAATCTGCATTCCGAAATCATAATGCTACCGACTAAAAGGCACATCGCATCAAAACTGTGAAGTTTGGGACAAGATATATAATTATGTCGGTGCGATAGGTTTCCCAAGATTTCTCTGTTTAATAGAATGAAGTCCTGAAGACTACAAAGACTGAAATATAATCCGTATATGCATTATGCACCATAGCCCAAAAAAAAACAAGTTAAAATGGAACAGGAACTAAAGCACTAAAGAAAATACTAACACATTTCGAATATGAAAAGGGGAGTGTGGAAGCTAGTTAAATTACTCCAAACATATTTCTGGTATGTAGATGTGCCACAGTTGTTACGGTGCATGAAAATCGCCAAGTTCTAAACTAATACTGCACAGGAGATAAGCCACTACGTCAAGTATACTTAAATAGCTGAAAACAACAAAATTAAAGGATTATACTGCATTGTGGTCGCAAAATACCATAGATGGGTGTAAAAATGGTGTAGAGAAAAGTAAGTGGAAAAAAAAACATGGGCATAAAAAATTACTATTGAAGTAGGGAAAAAAATTCAGTAAGTCGGGAAAAATAATGAAAAATCAAGCGACGAATTGAGTCGAATAAATTGAATGACCTTATGAACTGAAAAATCTGAAAACAGAGCGCGCAATTATAGGAATATTTATTTCACTATACATAGAATACTGAGTACTTTACAATTCAAAGTGCAGTAGAATACAGAGCTTGCAGCTATCGATATCACGAAAAATACTTGGAAGTATAGCTCCACTAGGAAAACTAATTTCAGTAAAGGAAAAAAACCTTCAAGTGTAGGTAGCCAAATCCACATTGGCTATTTATAAGTTTAGCCTTTTATTTTACTGAAGCTAAAAGCGCTCAGATAAAATTTTACTCATTGTGTTATGACCTTACATTGTTAATGACGACATTTTTCGAAACGTTGGTGAGAAAGCGTATAAATTTCGATTTGCAATGATTTGCGTTAGAACTTTCAGAAGAATTTGTGGTGATTTCCTTCTGGAGGGTCATTGGAGGTTCCTCATTGATATCATGGGACGAGAAACATTGCTATAGAAATTCTCCGCTATTAAATCCATATCATGGCGGTGAGTAGTCAATACCCGTTTTCGCTCGCAAAGCTGACAGAGGAACACGGATATCACAAAGGTCTCAACAACATTTCTTCAGTTTAGTTCGTTTTCGAGCAGCTTCCAATAATCCTTCTTGTTTGTACTGCCTCAAATCTTCCTGGAACGATGTCTTACCTAGCAATTATCAGCCGTATAAGAAGTGTTGCAGTTGGATCTAGCATCAGGCTTCTCCTAGTTTCGATATTTTGTTTAGTTTTCGCAGAAATGCGTTGAGATCTCCTTAAATAGGGGACTAAATCATATACGACATATTCTCGCAGTCCTTCTACAAGCATCTCATAGTTTTCGGCAGGGTATTCTTTATAGGTTTTCTTCCTTAGCTGTCTGATAAAAAACGAATCTATGCAAGGAGAAGGCGTTGATCAGATAGAGCCAATAGAATGGTAAAATGGATGTATCGAGAAGACACCATTTTTTGTTAGTAAGAATGTGATCGATTTCCGCGTTTGTCGTTGCGTTTGGCGACTATCATTTCCATCGGCGGTGTTCTTTCTTCACGAAGAATGAGTTTCCATGGAAGAGGCGTGCTCTGGAGCGCCACAAGACGTTTTCCATTTCCGTTTTGATCTCCTAATACAAACTTCTCGATTCTGTAGTGTTTTTCGTTTATCGTCCTCATTCTCGCATCGAAGTCTCTGACAACAAATGTGCAATAGCATTTTTTGTTTTGGATAGTGTCTAATTGTAAAATTCGTAAAATGCGTCTAATTCATTCTCATCTGTTGCATCATTGCATAGGTGAATGATCAAGTGAATATCAATAGGTGATATTTTGGTTGGAAAGTGCGTGCAGTAAAGTAAGGATAGGATCTCATGAGAGTAGCCGAGATGGACAATAAATTACTGTGCGACAAAGCCAACGCCAACGACATTTTGCTCGAGGGCCTTCTCTCCGCGGATAACAAGTGTTCCTTGGTTGAGTCGTCTTATGTCGATTTTTCTGCTCGTGGTCGTCTGTAAAGCTATTACGTGGAATTTCATGTGTTTTGAAGCTTCCAGCAAGGCGCAGAGATCGGCGTTCAAAAGAACTGCTCTGGCATTGTATGTAGAAAGTAGCAAAAAGTCTACATAGCGTGTCATCGGTGTATTCGTTAGATCTATTCTCAAAATCACAGTTGGCTCAAAATTAGACCTCCTCACATCGGTTGTTTTACCACCCGGCGTCAAAAATGACAGAATCCAACATTCGGGGTATTGATGTCGAAATTTTGCTGGTGTTGCTCTAGTTTCTTGGATTCATAATATAGCCCATCTCGGGCGTTCTCATGTTCTTTACCACATGCAGTCACCAGCATTTATGGATCTATAGGATGTGCCTTCTTGTGACTATTTCATCAAGACGGTAGAGATTCCTGATTGTGTTACCTTTGATTAGGTTCCCGTATCAAAATGAGAAACCTAGGAACACCTTCCAGCCATGTTGAGGCGGTAATTTACTTGGGAAGCAATGATTTCTTTGAGATGTAGAGAGTAACGCTTGTTCACAAGCTCTACATTTCTTAAAACCGATTACGAAAAATCATAGGAATTATAGCAAACGATCTTTGGTAATCTTGGTAACGATTTGATTCGTACGAAACCTGTCTTAGATCTCGAAAAAATATTCACCAAAACTGATAGGTACTTCTAGAACATGGTGTGTAGTACAAATTATCAATTTTTACCACCAATAAGATGGAGCAAGAACTTTTCACTTTTATTTGATCTTAAACTACTGAATGATGTAAATCAATACTTTATATTTCTGTTCTTTTGATGTAATGTTGAAAGTCGACGGAGCTTCAACGGAATCTCGTCATTCATTCCTCATTCCTTCATATATACAAGTATTAATTGAGTTATCAATATTGCGTAGCTTAACTACTTGCCAAGCAGCGAAAAACACTTTCAAAATTATACAATGACTCCCAAGTCGATTTTCTTTATAATAATCCAACGATAAGTCCTAAAACAGTACTTTATGGTAAATGAAGTCTCTGAACTTATTAATAGAAGATCTTCTTGAAATAGGAGAACGAAATTGACCATAAGGCGACAAACCCAGCAGGAGTTAGAGCTTGGAAGTTGAATGCTGTAAATGCAACAAGTGAGAAGATGACGTGCTACACACTATGGTGCATGCAAGTCGTTGATTTTTCCTTGCTATCAAAATCCTGTATATATACGGATTGCTTCGCTTGGTTGCCTACAGATTACTTTATCTTGCAGTAGAAAATAAGCGCTTAAACTGTACGTAAAACTCATCAACTCCGTATTTTTATAGATATGATGGAAATTTACTTTCCTTATTTTTTGAATTCCTTTTTGTTTTTTATTATTATTCGTTATTTATCACTAATACGTACTCTTTTACTTCCATTTTATTTTAATTGTGTATCTTTTTGAATGTAGTGCTGTTTTAAATACATTATTTATGAATGAAAGTAATGTTTTTAGAACTAAAGATATATAAATTCTGCTAATTCAATGGGAGAGTTTGTTGAACATAGCATTGAAAGTCTTCTTTCAACTTTTGAAGAAATAGGTGATGTTCAACTCCTTAGTAAGGAAGAGTTAAACGTTTTCATTAAAAGATGTCGGCAGTATGAATATCGACTAAATAAACATGTAATTTTTTACTTACAGTTTGTATCGTTGCTGCGTTTGAACTATTCATATCAGTATCTTCGATTTTAGGAGAAAACTCCTCGTGATTTCAATTTGTTCGCAGAGTATCTTTGTGATTTTTTAACGTTGTTGAAGTCAAGGAGAAAAAAGTTGCAATATTATCATAAAAAAGAGCTCATTGAGCGCCCCATTCGAAAGAAAGTTGCGAGCATATATAGAAGGGCAGCTGATCGATTCCAGGTTGGTATTATTTACTATACAATGGTGATCTTATCATGAAATTTGAGAACCATCTTCAAATATTGAGAGTTACCGATTTTTCATAGCATGTTGATGACTTGAACGGATCAACGTACTCAATATCAATATACTCTCAATTCTTTCAGGGTAATTGGACCCAATGGGAAAAACTCATTAAATTTTTGAAGAAAAACAAAATGCGTCGTGAATTATCTGCAGCATATACACGAGCTCTACAGGCGAGTTGTTTTGTTATCTTTTTTTTCATAATTTATTTATTAGAGGTTCTTTTTGCTTATGTCTAGAAGGTATCTATTTGATATCGTTCTTGAGTATTATAATACATAGTCATGTTTACATAAGATGACACCGTTCTACTAACTGATTTCCTGTGTCAGATATACGGGAAGAACGAGTCGTTACGATCTGAATTCGCTTTGTGGCAATTCTTTGAGGCAGCAAGTCCACAGAATGCCCGCACTCAAACCCTTGCAGCTATCCGTTTATTTCCGCGGTCACCAACACTATATGTAACACTTTTTTCCATAGAGATACATTTTGTAGACAAGTGAGCTATTAATTTTTAATTATAACTACTCTTTTTTTCCCTTAACAAAGAGTGATAATTGCTCATATTCTATTTAAACTAATTGTTTAGAGTTCTCAAGCGCCGAAAATTCATTACCGAAGGGAAAAGCAAAGAAAATCAATCGGACAAAATTGGTTTCTCACTTAATATAGTAAATAAAAACTAATTATTGGCTTAGTTATTTTAGAAATACGCAACGAAGATGAAAACGACCACATAACGAATCTGAATGTTGCAAAAGTTGTGGTAGAACAAGCTTTGTCTTCCGTTCCAGTTCATGACGCACCAGGTTGGTCGCAACCCAAAAAAGTCATTGTATACTGTGTTACCGAAAACTTAGTCATATGTCTATTCAAAATCCGAACGTAGAACTTCATTCTATGCTGCAAAAGCTAGTGCTATTTGTAGGTATGCTCGTGGAAATGTGGAAAGAATGTGGCAAAGTCAAATTGGTACCAAATGTTGAAAAAATCCGCCTGTTCATTGAAGATCGTCTTAACGAGTTCAACAACGAGCATACTCGTTTGTTTGAAATTGAACTAGGTTGCAATGAAGGGGCGGTGTGTTTTTGAAATTTAAATGTACGAAGAAAGTCACTTATTCAATCTTATTATTACACTATGTATTTTTGTTGCTTGTTTGCGTTTAAACATTTCAAATTTTAACGTTTTATTTAAAAGTTTAAATTACTGCAGTCAAAATTTGATATGTTCGACAAAGCTTTGAAAAAGACTCCTTCTGAAATGATGCACCGTTTTTATTTACAATGGCTGCGTGAGATACCTAGAGGTAAGCAAAACAATCTTTGTATAGTAGGTATTGAATCACTTTATTTGTTTTTGGTTGTTCTTTATGTTTTTTCTTTCACAAGAGTGATTTCTGTATGCATTATGTTCTGTATGGAATTAATTGCTATGCAATGGCTGATTGAAGCTGCATATCGCCCTTATTTAGATGCTTTTGTTGAGTTCAAAATTCGTGAAGTACTGCATGAATTGTGCGAAAACGGATGGATGAACGAGACAGATTGGTCCGATCTTGAAAATGAAATACGACATATTCAAGAACAATATGGAGCAAACTTTATCAAAAAATGTCTTAAGGTGATATGAGCAATGTTGTTGATTTTTTTTACAAATTATTTCCAGTTTGTTATTTTATTATTATTTATTGTTATTGGTTATTTTTTGTTTTTTTTCTTTCACTTTTATTTTTTCATCTACGATGAATGATTTTCTAGATTACAAGTAGTGAGGTGATCTGTTTTCCGTAATTTGTACATTATATAGCAAATAGTTCTGCATATGTGCTATTAGAAGTATCCTAAATATTCAGAAAAGACCTCAATCTGTTGTGCTGTGGGATATTTACCTTGAGAATTGCTTGCGGGATGGTACCATGTTTCCTGATGAATTTAGAGCACAATGCAATACTGCTCTTGAAAAGGTCTTCAATTTTATAAGCATTTGATTTCTCTCATTGCTTACGAATTTTTTCTTAAGGTCGATCCAAACGACAGTTTTCCTATTTGGCGACATGCAATCGAGTACACTATTACATCCGACCCTCGTCAGATTGAACATGTACTTTTATTCAAAATCGTTCTATCTGTTCAAATGTTATTTAGCGTAGTGTGATAGGTTATAGTAAATCATAACAAATATCTATATAACGGTTGTTAAATTTTGCGTATGCTGCTCGCCTCTTCAAGTGAAAACATTTTTGAGGGAAAAGGATGCCACTTCAATTCACATCATGCATAATTCATTCCATCCAATCAGACACAATTCTATCCATCCAATCAATGTTTGCAGCAGTGTGGTTTTGCAAAGTTAAATATTAACGTTAGATTGAGAAAGTGAGGAAATTCGTAATGGAGAGTGTTTGTTATGAAACTTCTTTTGCACGGACGGTGTTATCCTTTAAAGTGGTGCTGACAAGGCAGAGATGGTATTTAATAAAAACGAGTGGAAAAGAAACAGAATTGTGGGTAAGTAAAAGGCAAACAACATTTAATAAGGATTGGTGACGTGAATGAAGCTCATATCATATTGATCCTTTGGAATAGGAGATCAGATCTAATATGCTCTATGCCTACAAATAATGATGTGAAAAATTTCTTGCAATAGATTTGTTCGTCGGGTATCTGAGAAACTTCAACAACATCTAGTTTCGGAATGCCCACAAAACTATCGAAGGCTGTCTTTTTTTGAATACAATCGGACATGTTCAGTAGATATCGTTCTTTTTTTACGCTGAAACTTGTTTTTGAGACTTTAGGAATGCAAACAGAAAACTAGTGTTAAGTAGCTAATGCAAGGATCGGTTGTGTTCTAGAAAAAGACAACAGACGAAAAAGAGCTTTCTAGAATGAAGTTGAATAAGCTAAGAAGTCTTCAAGATGAAGTCTTTCGTTGCGAGTCAATGCAACATATTGATTTGTGGCAAATTTTATGCCTTTTTCATATTTGAAACCAAATACTGAATTAAATAATGTAGTTAGATTATATTAGTTAACGATGTGGCGCAGTGATGGAGCTACCACGGTGACACGCCGGCCCGAATCAGTTGGCAGCCTCCCACCCCTACCAAGCCCGCCATTCCTCCGGCCTCGGTAAATTGGTACGTAAAAATCTGGGTAAGATAAGTAGCACTGACTTGGTGAAGAGTATTAAACTCAAAATACTGTATAGACCAAGATCGCTCAACCACCTCCACGATATCACGTTGAACACGAATACGTAGGCGCGTCCTGTCACAAGGGATTGATCAATGCCAAAGCTATTATCTTACTGGTTGGGTAATATTATCATGTACTAACACCAACTTCATTGACCAAAGTTGCTTTAGAATGCTAGGGAGCTTAGGTATTGTAGAGATTTCATGTATTAAGTGGTAATTTTCAGGTTTTTAACGATGCAATGAAATATACGAACACTAACGTAAGCTCAAAAATAAAATTATTATTAGTGGAGTATTTGGACGGACTTCTGAAAGAAGAGAAGATTACCGCAAGAGAGTATCGGGAGAGAATAATGAAACTTATAAATAGTAAGCCAAACAGGTGATCATAACAACTATTCCCTGACTTTCGTCTTTGACGATTATGGGAGACATTATCATTGATATATCTTCTTTCGTTTTAATTATTTCAGTGCAGATTTATATTGCACTATTCACTGCAAAGAGTTGGAACGAGCACAACCTGACTATAAATTTGCTGGGTTTGTTATCAAATCGGCTGTGTACGACCGAGATTGTGCATCTGTTGAAGCAGTGATTCTCTATGCAAAGTGGGCGTTAACTCACGAGCCAACTAATTTCCATATTGTGCAGCAGGTACTTGTGACAAATGAGCTACTTTTCACACTAGGCAGCAAAATCGTCGCATTTGAATTAAATCATCTTTCAAGTCATTCACGCACTCGTATCAACATTTGTATATTTTATTCTACCCACGAAAATGACTTTTTTTAATAATGTTTTAGATATTTGGCTAACGTTTCGTTCATTTATCCTTAAATTTTTCTGGACAATCTCACAAATCATGCTTACAAAGATTTTGCGCGGAATATTTCATAATCTTCCTAAATGAGTCTTATGTAGATAGGGCTGAAATTATTCGAAGGTGCATTACTCGACGAATTTATGATAAAATGGACTCAACTTCTGCAAGGATCATCGGAAATTTTTTCAGAGGTCTGTGTTACTATGTTTTTATAATCGTGTTTAATTTCTTATGGTGTTTATTCGTAATTAAAAAGTGAGAAGTACCCATCTTAATCATTTTGTAGCATCGAGATCTTACGAGTGAAGCGTATGCAGTCAAGACATTAGAGAAGAAAGAAGAAATACAAGCCAGTGGGAAATATTTTGCGAAAGAGAACTTCAAAAAGAGATTACGAGGAGGTTGCAAATGTCGTCTCTAGTATCATATTGTTGTTTTGGTCTTCTTAATTATTTCACTGATTATTTGGTTCAGATCTCTGTAAAAATAGGAAGAAATTAGGAATTAATCGAAGGCGTGAGCAGTGGACTTGACTATAAATTAGCAATCTTCAAATGTATGGTCAAGAAACCTCTGAGAAATGGCCGCCAAAAAGCATGTGAAAGATGTTAACGACTGTTAATTTTGTGGTGACCATTCTTTGTCACATGGATTTTGCTTATGATAAATTAAATCAATTCTAAAATTTATGTATTAGATGTATTATCGTAAAATTACCCTTGTTCCACACAAAGCAAATCGATTGTAACATCAATATTTCATCCTACTTAATATGTTAATAATATTGATACAAATATTACGCAAACGTGGATGTCTTTTGTTTCTCACAGCCATGTCGATCACGTCACTTTCCACAAAAGATGTCCAGATTTCGAGTCAAGTTGCGACTTTCGTTAATAAGAGTTGTATGGATTTTGAATCAAGGTACACAACAGGTCTGCTCTCATTTAGAAGTAACTTTGGATGTAAGATCCCATGTGAATTCTAATATGTTCTCTTTAATGACGGTGTATTCGATAGCATAAAAAATCTAATAGCATTGTTAAGAATGTTTGACATGGTAAAATCATGATATGTCTAATGTTGAGAAAGTCTGTGGTTTTATACTATGCAAATCTTGTCTTCACATAACGTTCATCTGACTATCTCATATATAATAGAGGAAGAATTGATATCTTGTATATTTAGAATAGGTTTTAAGAAAGCGAGAGATCACGTAGTAGAACAGTTGAAGGGGCCACCAGACCAATCGGCTCTTCCATCCCTTAGTGGTCAGCAAGCTAATACCACAGCAGTCTGGGAGACTAAACCGTACAAACTTCACAACCGAGTAGTCCCCTCATGCCATTGTTTAGAACGTCTTGTTTGTTTTTTTTAGTAGACAAAAATCTAACTTCAGTAAATCATATGCTGCACAACACGCTTGTAAATTACCACGAATCAAATGCATATCTTTTTTACAATCATCTTCGAGTAGTATTAGCAATATCGCGTAATGTTGCAACGCACACGCTTACAGCGTTGATCGTTATGGCGCTATCAAATACGTACACTGAAAGGGTTTAATTGAACAAGAAATACATTAATAAAGGGATAAAGAAAATTAGAAAAGTTAAAGAGTTTCGATTCAATGCCGATATTGGTTCACCAGACCGTTGACGGGTAAGAATGCTGATAAAATATCCACTTATTATAAGTGAAGCATTGAGTTGTCGTACAGCGAGGGCGTCGGTAGTGTAATAGATCAGCAAGGTAGTATCTGTAAGTGGGGGTTCGAGTCTCGCCTGAGGTTCAGAGTTTTGAGGCCAACTCAGCTCAATTCCAGGTATTCTAATATACGATTTAAAAAATCAAATCATGATACAATTATGATAACTGTAAAATGAAAATATAAACAAAGAAGTTCCAAAATCGAAAGGGTCTTCAAATTTCGAAGTAGTTATGCTGAGTTGGCCGCAAGACTGCATAATTACTGATATCATGGTATCATTGCAAATCATGATAGATGTATGATAATTATGAAAAAAAAATGAACTATTCAAAGCATTTGAAATACTTGGAAATAGAAGTGAATATGTATGAAATATCTACACCGATCTTGTACATTGCATTTAATCAACATAGGCGTCCATACGTGTTATTCACTTAGATCATGATCATTAGCGACATCAGTGAAAAATCAAAAAGGTAATCATTGTGAGATTTAAGAATTATGTTTTTTTTTACTTGATAGTAAACACAAGAAACCAATTTGAATATGTTTACATTCTACCACTAGTACAAACAATGAAGAATTGTTTTCTTGGAAGATGTTGCTCATGCGTATTTATCGTTTTTTTCAACTATTTTCTCAGGTATGCAAAATAAGGGAAATTCTAATTCAAAAAAGCTAATTACAGAAAATGCTCAGTTTGAGAACTGTGAGAAATTGACATTATGTTTAAGCCAAGCTACAGAAATGTTTGATAACACGACCTTTTTGTTTATTTATCCTCTAGCTCTCGTCTCACTATTCATATATATTAATTTTGAGTGGGTGGGGCAGACGTGAAGGCACATACAATATCTGCAGAAGGTGCTGCAGTAACAATTCGCTCGACTCAGTGCCCCCAGAAAACTAGACCTTGTTGAAATTCGTGGAATGGTACCAGAGAAATTTACCAAAGATGAACATGGTGAAATTTTTGGCCTCAAGTTATACTATATAGCTGGATTCCTTCATCTTTTACAATAACTAGTTAAATAGGAATGCGTAGGCCGTTATAAAGTTTATCAGCATCGAAGTTAATACGGGACTAGAATCCGCATCTCGAAGAGGAGGCATATTTGCTAATGAATAAATTACGTACAAATGTTTTCGTAGTGCAATCAATAGCTCGAAAAGGTGCAATTTTGTGATATTCGGGTTCGAGTGCCGCCGAAGTAAGTTTTGTGATTAACTCAGCATCGTAGAAATAAAGCAAGATTTTTGTTAGAGAGCTAACTGTAATGATGCGCGAAATTGTTTTTTCCTACTTTACCAATGTTTGGATCGAAAAATTTTATGAAGACTAATCCATATTGTTAATGGTTATGGATTATGAGATTATGTGGAAATATGTGATGTGTGGAAAAAATACTATAGAGTACAACATTTTATTCCGAAATTTAATATTTTTTTTCAAATTTTTAGATATACATCATATTGGCTAAAATGCGAACACTAAAGCGACTACTGCTAACGATTTTCACACCGCAACGTTGAGCTATTAGTTGAGATTAAAATACGATGATTGGCGCAATATGAGGTGTAAATACATCCTTTTGGATGAATCTCGCAACGATTCCGAACGCTGAAATACTTTCACATGTCTGCATATTATATTATGTAGAAAGCGAGTCTTTTTGACTGTTGTCGAAACATCTTATGTATATTTTCAACGCATACGCAATGGAATAAAAGATTTCTAAGCCTGCTTCAGTGTTTCAAAAAATTTCTTTTTAACGTTGTGAAGAACTGCAGGTTTCTCTGTATCTAATATCGAAAGGTTAAATAAAGATACGAAGAATTATACGACTTATGTTATATGCGCCTTCAACTTCACAGATAAAAACGGCGATTCCATGCGAGTCTAGTCTGCCAATTAATTTGAGGTCAACGATTTCTTCCTGATCAGTAGTTTTTATTCGCCCTCTATATGTGATTCAGGTAGCAGTTCACGGACCCTAGACGATGGAGGTTTGATTGGCTAAAGAGCGAACGTGAAGCGTTCGCTCAACGATGCGGCACGTACAGCCACTGTTCGACGTGTCATTTTAGCTAGTCACTTTTCAAGGTTTCTTCCTATTCATTGTTGTAGGTTTCAAACGATGGAATGTAACTCTGGTAATTTTATTAAGCGGAAATGTTATTGTGTAAAATTATTTCTTAGCCACAGCTTATTCATCTGTTACTTGGATAGTTCGTTTTTACGTGTCGTGCGCTACAAGCCGTCTTTTATTGTTTTCTCCCTTACACGACTATCGTCCATGGTCTTTAACATCATCTCTGCTTCTTCATGGATTTTCCATAGATGTGAATGCCTCTTTTATTCCTACCCAATGAACTCATTATCATTGCAAGGTAAGAGCTAGCAGCTTTGGCGAGATCGTATCGTTTTATCAAACTCCTTTTTCAATGGGGATGGTACAAGTCTGATTGAAAAGATGCATTCTTGTTGTGCAATTCTGATAACAGACGTTAAGAATTTTTATATAGGACGGTCATAGTTCATGATCGACAAGTCCTGAGAGCACAGCTTTCGTTTCGATGCTGTCGGATGGTTCTTCATAGTCGAGGCAGGTTAAAACAAGGTGCATGTGATGTTCACGACAGACACCTATAACCTTTGCTACCATATGTATATATGTTGTCCATAAAGCATAATCTATAGCGAAATCCTGCTTGTTTTACAAGTTGAGTCTCATCCAATGTCAGTATTATGGAGAACAAAATAATTTTCGTAAAGAGCTTGTCAACTGCACTTAACAATGAAATGTGGATATCGCTCCGGTCCTTATTCTTTTACTAATGGATTGTGAGCGAGATTCTCCACTGGTATGGTCTTTTTTCATTCTGAAGATATCTTGTCACTTGGCTTACAAGTAATACACGTAGCTTGCATTCACAAAATCAAGGAGAGTAAGCATTCGCGCTATCCGATTTAGGATCTATGCCAGTTTTCTTGCTCTTTATTGACTTAAAATTCAGAGGGAACGATTCGAAGTGGCTTACCCCGGAAGGTTTTTGAGAATCTTCCAATGAAATTTTGGGTTAGCAAAGGTCTATGTAAAATGAACTGAATTGTTCCGTTATCAAATCCATGTCATTGCGAAAGGTAGTCGATATCTTGATTTTGTGAAGAAACAAAATAGCAATGATAGCGAAGTTGTGACATACTAATATATATATATATATATATATATATAAAGAGTATATGTATGTATATATATACTGTTTTTAATCAAATTTGGATGGCTATGTTGTTTTTGCAACAAAGAATAACAATTTATTCTCATTTCTTTCACCTGGATCTTGATCGTGAAGTGTCGAGAGCACACCAATAAAGCTTCATCAATTTCTATCGAGTACAAGAATAGTCCAATAATTTTTTCCGCTGTAAAAATTAATTAAGTTATATAACCTTTAGTCACGAATTCAGTGAAAAAGAGGTCTAACCATTGGACGGGGAATTTTCCTGTAGGGCGTTCAATGTCCTGTAATGTTCTATTATTTACAGCTCGTACTCATCTTTTATGCTCAGCACTTTTATACTCACTAGTACGTTCGATCTTAAACTCTACAGCTTTGTGTGTACAGATGCTTTCGATGCTGTTCTTTGTCTTTTTCACTATATCCTTGATGCTTTTGTATGCTTCTGAAGACTCTTGTTCCCTTTTACTAAGCTATGGTGCAATGTCGTTCATAATATTGATCACACGGTCTAGATATACACTGCTTAAGCATTCCAAGATGTTCCTTCCATTGAGCGTAAATGAGGCATCAGAAACGTATTTGTCCTTTGTAAACATCGTTTTTTGAAATTCAATTCGAAGTTTATCCACAGTACTCACAGTACTTTTTATGATGAGTGTACTTTACAAAGATTGTTGCGTGTACTCTTCACGAAGATTATCCTATTGCGCATAACAACAACATTGGATGAGGCTCAACCTGTAGAACGAGCAGGATTTCGCAAAGAATTCTGCTGCATGGACCACATCCAAACGGTAGCAAGGGTCATAGAGGCATGTCGAAAATACCTCCTGTCCCTTGTTCTCACCTTCGTCGACCACAAAAAACCATTCGACAGTGTCGAAACGAAAGCTATGCTGTCAGCGCTTATCGTTGAAGGAGTGGAACCGTCCTATACGAAAATCCTCGACGACTATTCTCAAAATTGCACATCGAAAATGCAGCTTTTCGATCAAACTCTTACCATACTTATAAAAAAGGAGCTCGATAAGGCAACACAATCTCGCTAGAGCTCTTTACTACCACCTTGCAATGGATAATGAGGTCGTTGGATTGGGACAAAAGAGGCATACGTGTCGATGGAAAATTCCTATAAAACCTTCGTTTTGCTGACGAGATCATCCTATTTTCGACGAGCACAGAGGAAGCAGAGGTGATGTTTAATGGATTGAACGAAGTTGGGAAGAAGATAGGAATTAAGAGGAATACGAATAAATAAGAAGGCCCAGTTCATGAAAAAAACCCACGGTGCGATAGAAATCGATTCAAGATTGATGGCTTCAAAATCGAAGAAACCAAATCGGGCGATCTATGAATATGCAGAACAATATGAAAGAAGAATTAAGCAGAAGGAGAGCCGCATGGGCTGTATTTGGACCTCTAAAAGAGGTCACCGACCAATTAACAGACCCAAAAATGCGTGCTCACCTTTTCGACTCTATAGTTCTCTTGGTGCTTTGCTACGCATCCGAGACCTGGGTTGATGCCTCAGCTACGTCAAAAATTTTACGAACTACTCACAGGGCGCTCGAAAGAAGTCTTCTTAAATATAACCGGCGAACTCAACATCAAGCCGCACTCTGCGGTACTGAGAGAATTATTCCGTCTTCAAGATCCAGAGGAATACGTGTCAAATGCGAAACATAGATGGGCTGGTCATATAATGAGAAGAGAAGACGACAGATGGACGAAAAGAACTGTAGAATGGTACCAAGAAAATACAAATGTACTCCTATATGACCACCCGCAAGATAGGCAAACGTTGGAAAGCTGTATTCACAGTTTAAATTGATTTAAGGATTACGGAATGGGCCACGTCAGTGTCGTCATGTACGCGGAAGACCACTACCATGGACGACAGTCGTGCGAGAACGGAACGAATGGAGATTTGCTGGGGTCCGCACTACGCGTGATGACGGGCCATCAAAGTAACAAGTAAGTTTATCCACAAGGAGTGTCAAAGATAGCTAACATTTGATTTGCTTCTTTGATGTTTGGTATATGTAATATAATGTTGTTGACAAAGCGAAGATGACGAAATTTTCAACCGTCCATTTCCACTCCCATATCGTTCCAATATAATTTTAGTATCATGGGTAGAGTGGCTGTGGATATCTCTAGCAAAATAGTATTACTTTGTTACACGTTGTAGTTATGGAATGAGGAACGCAAATACGTGGACGTCTCTCTTATCGGGTGACAGCACGGTCTGGATAATTTTTAATGTGGACTTCAGATTCTTCATGTTATGGCCTAAATCTGTGTTTTCCAATGTTGTCGTCTTTTACCACACAGTTCAATGCGTATAGCAGGTATTTTAATTTGCTAACATATGGCTAGTAGGTATTTACAAAAGATTAATGAAGAGACCACAAAATTGTGCAGTGACCACCTTGTGATTTCTGTCAGCTCTTAGATATAAACACAATAAATGTCAATCTTTCTCATTTCTGACTATTAATGAAAACTGCTTACTTAGCGCAATTTCCAACTATAGTGCCTTCATAGAAATATCACAAATCTTTCCTATCAAAGGATTAGTTACAATATCTAATACTTCACGCTCTTATTTATTCATTTTCTCTATGAATTATGATATACTACAATGGTGCAGTTGATTTACCTACAATGTCGAGCTGATCATTAAACTTGGAGCCTCAGGTGGGACTTAGCGAATGCGATCTCCTGGTTTGCTTCACTGAATAGTCGCATTATTTATTCACCGGCTGCCTTGTTCAGAAGGAAATGATTGAAGCTTTCTTTACTGAACACATAGAAGTATTGCAATTAGGATGATTTTAAATCACCAATGTTACTGATGTTATGTCGTCCTTTAAGGAATTTGATCTGTTAAGCTGATGTCGGCATTAGATCCATTAAGGCTACTAACTGTGAAACTTAAATTGGAGACTGGCGAGTACTTATAACATACCCAATGATAATAATTGAAGCACTGGGTAATCAGATACCAAAGGCTTTGGTAGTGCACTGGCTAAAATTTTAGACCCAGCATCTGTGAAACACAGGTTCAAGTCACGCCTGAGATTGCGACTTTAATGACTGATCCAGAATTGTGTGCATATAAATTAGAATTATATAACCTTTATAATCTATCGCAGGTTATAGAAACACAACTGGGTATGTCTGTAATATTTTGACAATTTTGTCAATTAATTAGTTAATTACGGTATACCTCACCAAGTAACACCGTTTAGGTGGGCGTGGTCTAAAGCAGAGGCGGAGATTGTGAGGCGGTCAAATGGAACTGAACGGTCAAGTAGAGTTAAGAAGCAAATAAGTTGCTATAAAGTTTTTCGATTGATCTTCTATTGCTGCGGATCACTAGAACATTCAGAAAATACTTTGCTCTCCATTGATTTCTGCCCACTTTTGTTTTTTCGCAATTCCGTTGTTTTTTTTTTTTCGCTAAAATTGATGAATATATA
>KN716215.1:95008-106597 GCA_000816705.1 Dictyocaulus viviparus | reverse complement strand
CTATATAATATATATATAGTATATAGTACTATACTATATTATAGTATATATATAAAATAATCATAATTTTTGAGCGTATGAATGGTGTTGTACTGGGCCCTCCCTCTTTGTTGTGCTGATTAAATAGTGCTGTAGACGATAAGTAGATTGAACACCTCTGCAGAACTTTGTACAAATGATTTATTAATCGATGATGAGCAATTATTTCAGGCAGCGAGGTTTTTAGGATGGGTTTTTCATTTTCGTTTTGTACCTTGGTATTCTACTTTGCAGTAGTATTTTCAAAAAAATTGCCCGATATTTACTGGAATTCAACGAATGCATTGTGAGTTTTTTTGTTGAAATTTTACTTCAATTTGCATTTTATTCTTTTTTTTACTTCACCATCTAAAAACTTCTTGCATCACTTTTTTTTTCGTTATCAATGGTTGTTTTATGTCTAATTTGCTGATATTCTGTTCAACTAGAATGTTTTGTGATATATCTGTTAAAAGTTTCAGTAAAGTAATACTAAGGAAATATTTAACATTGATGCAAAAAAGGATCACGGTAATTTTTTAGTTCTAACATTTCGTAAGGAGCAATCATTTTCGCACCCGCATGTAATGAAATATGTGCTGTTTCATAAAATCTCGCATTGTATTTAATCTGACGATTTTATTTTGAATAGGAAATATGATGAACATTGAAACGTATTATTGCCATACCCCTGAAGTGACCGTTGTACCAGGATATTTAACATTCTGGATAATTGCCAAATATGTGGTAGGAGACCGCTGCGGTAGTTTCTTTGTGTACGCTAATCCTACACAGATGACGGATCTCAGACATTCTTGATTTCTTCGTCTACCACTGTTTTTTATAATCCGCAATATTTCAAATTATTGAAACTTTCGAGTTAGTTACTCAGCTATTTTAATAAGCCTGAAATATTCAAAAATTTCATCAAGACGGAGACGTATATACCCTGTTTTATATATGATCAGCACTTTTAATCCTACGAATACTATGATGATGTTACGTGAAAACGTCAACATTCCTTCAATAGTTCCTTCACTTGAATCAATTTTACCAGGTAGCCAATCTGTTCAAATTATAGTCAAGTTATAGTAGTGATTATAAAAAAGCAACAACACTAATTTTCATAATGTGGGTCTATTCTACTGAATAATAATTCTACTAAATAATGTGCAATAAAGGGACGCAGTGGTGGAGGTGCTAGACTGACACGCAGTGCCCTATGCAAATTGCGGCCTGCGGGCCTATCATGCCCGCCATCTCGCCATCCAGGATCGGTACATAGGTACCAGAGAACTTTGGGTATGATGAACAGCACTGGTCAACTGTAAAGAGTGTTCAACTCATGTCACTGTATGGACTATGATCGCATTTAATCATCTCCACGATATCACACCGAACACGAATGCGTAGGCGTATCCGGCTACAAGGAATTTAAGCCAAAAATTATCTATTTTAAGATGCAGCGAAGTTAGCAAGTATTTTTGGATTATATGTATATATTTTTCCAATTTTCATACGTCTGATATCTACCAAGTAGTTGTGATTTAAATCGAAAAGAATGTCTTTATTAATGAATACTTTGTCTTCTTTTGGAAACGTTTCGACACATTTTTCCTCCTTTTCGCTTTCTCAATTTTTTCTCATTTTTGCAATAAATATAAGGACAAAGTCATATGTTTTTCAAGTTTCTTATGCCAAAAATTCTAATATTTCCCTTCAATGTGCCATAACTTTTTGATAGAATTCACTTCAAAATTCCTATTGAGTCTCATTAGAATGGATGCGCTCCTTCAATTACAAATTACTATCTCTATCTAGCATCTGGTCCACAATTATACCAAGTAGGTAACTATACATCACACCGATACTCAATTAATGAATGGAAAAAATGTTACGAAAACGGGATAGAATCAAACTCCATAGAAGACAAGTCAGATTTAATGTTTAATGTTTCTTGTGGTTCGGCCAGTGTTGGGATTAAGTTTCAGTGAAGAATTACTGCCGCTTACCGTCAGCCTTTTATTGTTTCCTAATCTCGAAGAAAATTGTAGCAGCTTGACCTCAACTAATCATTATGTAGTATTACAATCTACAAGCTGATTTGAATATGATCTACTGATGTTGATCCGGTGTGAATTAGTTACTTTTGGCTCAAAGAGTTTTTGCATGCAGTAAATTCATTCTAACAAAAATTATGAATTTTACTAATGAGATTGATATTGACTGGATTGTTACTATGAACCTTTTACTTTTATTACTACGACTGTGATGTTATTCTTATAAATATTGCTATTTACAACACTCATTTGATGTTAAAACAGTTCCTTCAAAAACTCATCTTTTGTCATAACTATAGTCTATTATTAATTTAGTAAAATATTTGTTTGAATGGAAGATGTTCGGAGCGAATTTTATCGTTAAACATCGTGTTCGTATGGCATTTGAACATGTTTAAAAAGACGTATGGCGTCGTTGTCAGGTGGTAATTGATGGCAGAACACTACAAAACATCCACGAACAGCATAAAAACTGAATACAAACGAAGTTCATCGAAGAAAAGACGTAGTGGAAAGATTTGAGAAGATCGGTTGTAGTAGATCGAACACTGCCTCCCTCATATTGATAGCATATTGATGGCAGTGGCATCATTTTGGTTGAACAACACGAACAAAAAAAAGCACACCTCATTTCAATAATGGCGGCCAGCAAATAATTCTCAGTAATAATGTATGTTTTGTGTGCAAATAACTGTTTGGAACTCATGGGTCCAATCATGCGGTGAAACACCGTTGTGTGAAGAAACGCTTACATTTCACATATGCTTCTACAAGATGCAAAACAAAGCACATGGATTTATTTTCGCATGTTTCAAATTAGCTTTAATTCATATTTCTTATGTCTGATATTTTAGTATATTTTTCTGAGAAAAGCGTTACCACATTCTTTTTTGAAATATCATAGAGGGAGTCGACTTATAATCATGGTTTTCATATTGCAGTTGATAAATTGTGGTAAATAATTCTCTCATGAACACTAATTCTCTCATGAATATATGAATAGATGAAACTCCATGCTCTATGTACTCAAATTGAAGTTTCTCTCATCTTCTCATAAGTTCAGTAATCGCTTTAAGATGTCTAGTAGCAGAATTGCATAGTGATGTAAAGAAAACTCTTGCTCTAATTTTGGTACAAAATTCATCGTCTCCTTTATGTTCTGAAAAATTTGAAGTAGTTTTTATCTAGAAACAATAGTCTTAATGCATTATACTTCCTACTATGCTAACGAAATTAATTCATAGTCTTTGTTATAAATTCATATAACATCAAAAATATGTGGAATTGCTTTCAAGGTTTTGAGTTTAAACATTGAAAACAAGTCACTTGCACTTTTTTATTATAAGATATACCGCTATCCAAATGATAAAGGGATATGCAATAAAGTGCTGGATGACCTCCAATACATGCGACTGTTCAGTCGTTTGAGCAAGTAAAGTGGTTAGATAAGGCCGAAAGTATTAAGAGTAGTTTCTTTTGTTGTCGACAATATGCGCAACATCACTATCTGTTCACTGACATTTTAGGGTGAGTATGCTCGTAAATACTCAGAGATGTTGGATGTGATTGCCTACAATGTCTACATTACTAAATTGTCGACTTATTAGAAGGCGGTGAAAGTTTTGAATGACGAAGTGAATATAATGGAAATAGAAAAAGTATTGGTGTTATCAATCTCTGTGAAATGCGCGAATCAATCGACTTCATATATTACGAAGGTGACTGAATACGAATCTGATTTGTTAAGTGACATGCGTTGACCAACCTCAAATATATTAGTGGCTATTACTCTTGCATAAGGGTGCGTATTAGTACACAGTAACAACTGATTCCTGTTTAGTAAAGCCGCCATATCGCTGGCGTCTTTGTATCGGAAAAACGTGAGAGTATAAGCAGTCACTGACTTCGATCTAATAAACGATCTATTGAACTATTGTTTTGCTCAATGCTCATTCTGTAATTACATTGAGAAAATGGCTGTATGTTGATGCCGAACCGCGTAACGTAGTTTCATTTAATTAAAATTTTTCAACATCGAAGGTTTGAAATCACATGTTTCACTTCAATGACCTTCGTTACCTACTCCATCTGTTCTGTTGTGTAATACTTCCATATAGCATTCGGTAAACGTCTGCACCATTGGTGTTTAGATAGCCTTCGCGTACCTTCCGCCCCACCTTACTTTTCGCGATTATCATCACCTGTCGTGTTCTGCGTCTCGTCAATTACCAGACATATTATGTGCTAATCATGAAAGGTACTAGTGAAGCACCTGCGCCACGAAGTATCGCATGCTTTGCTTCATGGCTTTCCTTGCTGTGTATGAAATATTGGGAGTCCATTTGATTTCCTCGTGTCCTCTATTACCAAGTTAATTATCATTATTAATTTACTTCATTATTATTGTGTGAATCCATGTAATCATTGAATAGTCACTATTTGTTCGTATGATACCCCAAACCAACAGATCAGCTATCATTTCATTAACTTTTTATATCAAAAATCATAAAAGCGCTTAATTTTTCTACGCTATATTAGTTCGTGAAGACGCTGCACTCGAGAACACTTAATTAATAGGAAGAGTGCTATAATCAATTTTTATTCAGATAACTAATTGGGAATGATGGGTCTTTTAGTGAGTCGATTATAAAATTAGTATGTCAGCTTCCTACCCTTCTAGATTCACAATGGTATTTTCCTATTTTCTTAGGAAACAATACTACTTAATGAGTTAAATTCTATGTGGAAGAGTTTTTTACCGAGTCGCTTAGTATTTGACAGTGAATTGTTTACGAATCATAAAAATTAGATGAAGTCATTTAGTCGATATCATAATAGCTGATTTTCTATGCGTTGAAAAGCTGACGGTTGAATTCAGAGGAAGATGTTTTGATAAACCTATAAATAATCACATAAAGCATTAATTTTTTATATTCAACTTCATAATAATTTAATATTTTATATTTTTTTAGTATAATATTAATCTTTCACGTCCACACCCAAATATTCGAAACATTGGTTAAAGCTTTACATATCCAAGGAGTTTTTATGAGATCAAGTGTTGATCTGCAGCAGAACATTTATTACAGCTAGAAGTCATGGATAATAAGGATAAATAAGCTTTGATGACGATTTGATCACTTTTGCGTTGGCAGATAAACTGATAGGTGACCATATTTTCAGACTGATTGCTAGTGATATTCATTATTTACACTACTTAGATTATCTAGTACACTTTTTAAACCAAATAATAAGAGAAGTGTACTCGGGAATTTTGATAGATTTATATTGTTATTAGTGTTGGTGACTCTTCTGTGTGTGAACCTCTTAACCTCTTGGTTTACTAGAAAAAAAAATATTTCCGGTTTCCGTACGGTTATTTGTATTTGAAGGATAGGGATGCATTATTGTCAACATAAATCACAAAAAACTATTAGGATATAGTCACGCCCACTTTCATCCATGGTAGCCGATTCGTCGTCGACAACAATGACGGTACAAAGAGACTTTTTTTTCCAAAAAACACATGTACTACTTACGTTAAAACGGCACTCGTTCATGAAAGTGAAAGTTGTGCTAATAATAAAGCTTATTGAACGAAACTTGCTTCATATGACAACCAATGCTAATGCACTTCATAACGAGAAAAAATTCTTAAAACTTTTTGAACGTAAGGACTCTACATCACCGTTAGATTTTATGCGTTTTTTCTTCAAGCATCATGCTAGCTTCTTTCAGAGTGGAACGATTCGCTGCAATCGGTGATTCGTTGGATATCATTTGTCCATTCTATGAATCAGGTATTGACCCATTGAAAGCTGAACAAAGCATTATCTACAGGGTAGGACAAAAATGCTTTGTTACATTAATATCTATTATCAATTATGATCCAAGGTAAGCGAACACGACTATCAAACTTGCATGTTGTCGTCATCTGCACGTGAACTTGGCCGGTGCATATCACCAATGAAACGCGACAAAGTGAAGGTGTCGTTTAGACTAATAAGCCCAAACCCGTCAGCATTAGATTACAGTCCTGGACGCACGTATTATTTCATTTGTGAGTCTTTATCTCGTTGAACGATTTTCCTTAATTAATTGTTGATTATTCTCAAGTTCAGATTTCACTGTGGCAAACAATAAGTGATAAGTTGATAGTGATTGTTTTTGATATTGAGCTTCCTATAAAAATAGATTTGTTCAGCAACATCAACTGGAACTGTGTTTGGCCTAAGCAACAGATATGGTGGTCTGTGTGCAAGTCACAATTTAAAGATGATTATACATGTTACTGAGAAGAATGGTGACACCAGCGGTAAATTTTTGAGCTCAGTATGATTTTCATGAATAAAATATTTGTTGCTATTTGTATACCCATGCCTCCATTGTGGTGATAGGTCATGCTCATCAAAATTATAAAATACCGTCAATAGCAACGTATAACGCGATGAAAGCTACAAACAACGATGGCAGTGGGATCCTTTATGGGCAGAGTTTTTTGAAAAGGTAAAATTTAATGTCATTGCAAGATGTCAACACCCAAAACTGTCGTGTGAGTAATTTTTGCATTTCACTTTTAAGTAGTAAAATTTAGGTTGGACGACATGGTGAGAGTACCATTTGGTCTACAGTATCCAGAGGCGAAAGACTTACTCTAGACAGTGATAATAGGCGTCATGAATATAATGCCCTATCATTAAGAGACGAAGTCGATTTCCAAATTCATGAAATTGGAGACAGTATGTTGCTCTTTATTCAAGACGACTTGTATTTGGTTCCGTTGAATAAGATATAACTAATTTATAATTATTTTCGATTCAATGTCAAACTAATTTAATAGTATCTTTGTGCTTCGTAGTTTATTTCTTATTATTCATTAATGCAATAACTGCACACGTTTATTTTAGAGGATGACCTATTTTCTTCTGGGTGTTGTCCAGAAATATTGGTAACGGTGATATCGATCTGCGTATTCGTTTTCAAGTCATAATATCAAATGATTCATTACTAAGCACTGTCAACAAAAAACGGGCGGATCACGGGTGAAATACAGACCAGAGGCTAGAATGCGTTCTAGATTCATACGAATTACTGATTTCTTTATCGATCCGAAAATGATCGGAAATCTCACATTCTATATAATTGTCAGTCAGAAATAAATATTGTAAATTTGTTTTTGAACAATTCTATTGAAAATGATTGATGTCTCTCCAACCGGTTTGTCTTGTGTTCCGGAAAAAAAAATTGGAAGGAGAATTTCCTAAGATGGCGAGAATCATGGGACTTCTGTTTATAGATGTTTAAATTAACAAACAACTTAATATGAAAATGAGGAAAAAATTTAAAAAATAAAGAGCAGTGAAGGATTTATTGTGGTTTTCGGAGCAAAAGTATTTGCACTAGTCGGTCGGTAAAACAACAAATTTCAAGGCAGACTATAATCTATCACCGTCTATTAAAAGTACTGAACATGAAATATATATTCGTCATAAAGAGGACAAGATATTATCGAAATCTCAGTATATGAATCATAATCTTCTCGTTATGCACGTTTTTCTGGATGTATTGAATGTGCACGGAAGTTTTAATTGAGTTGGTGTATTCTGAGATCGTATAGTTGAAATAGCGTCATATCAGTACACGTCTTTCAATGTTCTAATCTTTCGTTTCATTTGGAATGTCTATACTATTTTGGTGGATTAATGCTTAAGCGAAATGAATCAGTAATTTTTTTCTGTGATGTGAGTTATATTTAATGTACCATCACTATTGCGTGGTCTTGAAATATCGATCATAGAAGGATATAATACCACAATCATAACCTCTGGTGGGTGCGATGATACTGCTGTTGAGATCTTGCCAATATTGTATGATTATTGTTCAATAGGAAAATAGATCTTTTTTGCGTGTTTATTCTAATTTTTCAATTAAAAAGCGAGTTTGAACAACTTACTAGCATATGCTATGAATCCTAGCCACGCTTACTAGTAACTTTAAGTGGGATGAGTGGCCTCAAAAAGATTATAATGTGGGCGTTTTGTAAGCTATTGATTCGTCACTTCAAGTTACCTCCCCGTCGCCTCGTCATTACCTCATCAGTATAGATCAACCTTAAATTTAGCCGCTGTAACGTTCGACAAATTATGTTCAATATGTGAAAAATCAATACTATTCGCCATTGCACAGTGATTGATAAATGCTAAAGTTTTGTTTCCTGTACTTTATCTCTTCTTTAACTCTGGTGCACTACAACATTTCAAAGGTGTTGTCTGTCATAAACTATATATATATATATATATATATATATATATATATATCATCTTGAACATTGTATTCCTAAGCATACCACACCACATTCTCTTCATTTCCTCTGAATGATGTTCATTCTCATGGACTCTTGCTGCTTGGTATCATCATCAATACATTAGTTTGTGTTTGCATTATATATTTTTGATAAAAATTTATTCATAGAAGTTTGAGGTACATCACCTGAGTTTGGAACAAACTTTGGGGGTACCGAACTCGAGCCATTATATGTGTATTAATAGAAGTGCTTTGGATGTTCCATTTTCTTCTTGTAAAATTTTTTTCGAAAATTTCATTATGGAGTAAAGAAGTCAAGCCCATTAATATAGATATTTATGTAGATGAAACGAAAAATAAACACTCAAGAGAAAGAAGTACCTAATGCCTTAGTACCTACTAATACCTTATCATTTAGATTTATAAGCACATGAACGGTTCTTAAAATTGTCTTTCTATGACAAAGGTGTTCTTCAACAATAGAAAAAATTCGACACCGGCCTACTCTGCTGGTCGATGTCTCCAATTCCTCATAGAAACCCATCATCGAGTCGTATGCTAATTATTCTAATAATTAACGGCCTTCTAGTATGCGAATCTGTTGTTTTGAGAAGCGACCAAATGCTGTCAAATTTTTTAATGGATCCATCAATTTCGCGGAATAAAAGTGGGAGAAGGGTACTTTGTATAGCCTAACTGAGGCAGTTTCGGAAATTGTTACTGGTTTATAATCGCTAACATTTATTAATACTAATAATTCAATTTGATAAATGATAGCCCTTTTAAAACGGAAGTTTAGGAAACGCACACTTCCTAACAACATACATGTTCAAGTGAATTTTTAGAAAATTAAAATAATACAACAAAATTTCTTGAATGCGAGCCAACACACGTCAATATTATTGCTCTCAGAAGCTGTCATTAAGCTTTACCATTGTAAAATACCGCCAATCTTGAGGAAAGGCAACATTGGCTTACACACTCTTGCTCTAATGTTTTAAAAACAGAAGTGTTTTTCCAAAACGTTTCAAATTTTTCATGTTACTAAGATGACTGTTGATTTTCTATAAAAGTATATGCGTTTCAATCAAAAGTACGTACTTCTGGAAAATTCTATTCAACAACTAAAATAATTTCAAAATTCATATTCTCTCTTTAGTCCCGTTAATTCCAGAGTGTTTTTTTTTTCTGAAATATATTATTTGAGATGTTTATTATTGATTTTTCACTATTACTTAATCTTGCTTTTTAAAATTTATTATCAACTATTGGTTATCCCACTAGGTAATTTCTAGTACTTGGAAATTTTTAATTTTTTCGAATTTATCATCTTCGTTGTTCCGTCTAGGTGAATGCTCTAGTTTATTCTTAATCCAGTCATTTATATTATAGGAAGATCAAAGATTATTTTATGGTTAGGCGATACTATTATTTCAATTTATTATTGCAGTAAATTTTTTAAATTTAATAAACATATGTGCTTTGATTTGTCATTTCATGGTTAATTTATTTTCGAACTTCGTGATTTGTAATTAGACTTCAGTGCTCCTCATTTAATTGGATTTGAATTTTTATCGAAAGATAACGTAAAATAAGCTTGCGGTTGATCTATCACTGTTGCGGTGTACGCCTGTGTACTCGTATTCAACGTGATATCGTGGAGTGGATTGAAAGTGATCTTAGTCTACACAGTGACTTACACAGTTAAAAACTATTCACCACATCAATGCAAGATATCTCACACAGATTTGTCTGGTTCCAATTTATGGACCTCCGATATACGGAGTGCGTGGTTGGTCCTGAGGAAAAAATATCGAAATTTCGAAAAAATCAGTGTGATACTAGTACTACCACTGGTACCAAGGTTTCAAAAATTTCACTTTAATAACTTCGTATGTCCATAAAACGTATTACGTTTATTTTTTATATTTGCTTACTATGTGATAAGTGCTATGTTTTTGAGCCAAGCAGAGCATACCAATGGGTATAGGAGAGCTACTCAGCGATGGTTATTGTGGTCGCGAAACAAGACTGGTCAAAGTACAATGTGTAATATGGTGTTGGAACATAAATAACGAAAGGCAGAACACTTGTTCAACGTTTAAATTATGATAATAACTCAACAATTTGCTGGGGCCCGCACTACGCGTGACGACGGGGCATCCAAGTAACTAAGTAAATGAGTAATAACTCAACATCGAGTGGATCGAAGCAGATTTATGAAGGAGAAACACTTATGATCAAAATTAACAAAATCCAAAGTAAATATATTCGATCAGTTGATACCACCCGTTTTTTTTTGAAAATTATTTCAAACAATTCAAGACAAAAGTATTAAGAACGTATAGAAATATCTGAATATAATTTGGAAAGATGAAAATACTTAGTTCTATCAGATTAAGTGGTTCTAATATAGAATTCGCATTTTGCATTCGTGAAGGATTTCATGTTCATTTTGAGGAGCTCAATAAAATAACGTATAGAAATAATGATCAATAAATTGTAAATGAGAATTAAACGTAAAAAAACACTTTATTAAAAATGAAGTATTTGAACCTTAAGTTGGATTTATTCCTCGTTAACAGTTTACCCTTTCAGATGTTCTATCGCCTCAATGTGACTAAATTATGTCCTTAAGATTTCCATTCCGACTTGAAAACATAACCCGGAATAAATCTATCAAGAATCGCCACTATCATGATGAAATACGCCCATAAATGGGCATATCGCTTTGATCTATAAAGGCCAGTAACTAATTGTGATGAAGGCCATAAGAATTCTTAACACCTTGGAAATCAATGAAAATAAAGCTATACCTGCAAAAATTGGCCGTGCCAGTGTCACCGTGTATACAGAATATGACCACTATGGCGACAGTTGCGCGAGAACAAAACGAATGGAGAGTTACTGTGTGTAGAGAATACTCTCTCGAGTAATCTCTACTTTATCATTCAAATTACGGGCAAAGCGAAGACATATTACGTATAATATTAATTTGTGGTTTGAGTCATCATATCGAAACTTAGAAATGGTGGAGGCAAGCGAAAGTGCAAATGTCCTGATTCATAAAAGGTCATAATTTCGACATGCCTCTGCAAAGGATAATAAAGGGCATAATTTCGAAAATATTTCTGGAAATGAACTTAGCAATTGTCAAGCAGATGAGCCGACAGGAATCACGCAGCTAAGATGGCAATTGTCATGCAAA
>KN716215.1:81317-94462 GCA_000816705.1 Dictyocaulus viviparus | reverse complement strand
AGGTGCAACTACTCAAGTTTGGAGCAAACCGACTACCACTGAACCGAGCCCTTGCATACTGTGGTCCGCTTTACTTGTAAAGATGGGCCATCTAAGTATTCGAAAAACAGTTTATTCCATCCTGTGTAACGAGCATAACTTCGCAAGGGATTGCGCTGTATGGGCCACACCCATGCGGTAGATTATTTCAAAAGTTGGACGTGCTTGATAAAATGCCTCCATATTAAAGCGTTTATAATTAATACTACGACTACAACATTAATTTTCTCATGATTTATAATGTTCCATCTGCGATACGAAGTTCAATTGAAGATAGCCAGGTCGGTTTATGCTAATGAGATATTCTGTGGCTTATTGCCACTTAAGTAGAGTTCGCATTTGTCATTAATAGGAATAGATATGGATTTGGCTCGTCATTTTGATGAATTGCAATGATTTCATGAACAAAATATCAAATTTTGTTCTATGAATATTTGTCTTGACCTCCTAAATTCACTCAGTACATTCATTCATTTCTGGTTTTTAAACAATGAAAAATATCAAAAAACTACAAATTTAACAACAGCGACACCATTGAAAGAGTAAACTAGGGGCAAACAGGCAAAAATTATTATAAGTGCTAAGATCCGTATATTTTCCTCATTAAAAATGGTAAGAAATAAATCAGTAATTATGCGATCAACACAAGACGTCAAAATCCGACAGTGTGCAATATGATTGGAAACGCAATAAACGTAGATTGAGTACGTCATTCTATGTGCATCATGCAACATTCCATCAACAGAGAACATATGAATTTCATCGTGGCCAGTAATACCATTTGCTAAACAGATTCTCAATTGAACATTCCAATACGATTGATTGACCACACCTATTCTAGCTAATTTAGCAGTGGTGTGTCATATCCTCATACATGCTAGCATGGTGAATCGATATTAGGGCACAACAAGAGGTTCTTGTCAGACCGATGTTTTATGATTCGCAATTATCTGACCTGCCTGAAATTTTTGAACGTTTCGTCTTTCACATTTGTTATGCTTCAGACCTAAGCCTTTTCTTTTCACAAAAACTGTACGTCAAAACAATTATAAATATAATTTTATGGTATAGAAAGAACATTATGAGAACGGTTGTATTAGGTTCTAATCGATTTATTTTGTTTGATACTATGACTTGTGGTATGAGACCAATTTTCAAACATTTCTTAATAACGATAATCATTGATAGAGACGAGCAGGCATATGTAGAACTTCTATTTCTCCTTACCGCGCGCGAGAGTCTTATGATCCAACTGCTTCTTTTCTCTCTAGAGAATCGTTGAGAATCATATCCTTTCCTAGAGCTTTCGTGAAGAGATTCGACATCGAGCTGGTGGTCTTCATGCGTTCGATGTCACTAATAGAAAGAATGAATTTATCCATTGTCTTTCTAGCAGAGATAAGTGTTCCGTCGTGGCATCGAAGAGCAGTCATCTCGGACTTATGATTTGTGAAACATCGGCACGCGTTGCGAATGATTTTGCCAGCCTCAGCTGGCATTATTACTTTATTACTGTATGAAACCACGATTACTATAACAATTACTTTCCCGATGCATTATTTACACTTAACGGAAAAATATCTCGGAATTCTCACGCTCTGTGTATTAATATATTGATAAATAATGCTCAGCTCAATACATAGCTCAGAAGATTTTCGCCCTCAATCACCTTCACGTTGCGTTTAACATGCATCCGTGGGGGATCCCATAAAAATTAATGTGCACCAAAGGTTATTTTATCTTATTTTACCCGTTTTTAGAAAACAATGAGAACTGATTTTGATTCATGTGACAATGTTGACAAGATCTATATGGATATGATAACCTTCAGAAGTAAACATTAATTGTTACTGGCGTGACGTCCCTCCTATGCATCTCTTTCCCCAGAGGTATCAAGCTGGTTAGTTGCAAGGTTACGTAGTGAGTCCGTTGGTAGAGGATAGGTTTGGATTACGTGCAAAAGCGATCGTTGATTCGGTGGAAATCTCGCAATCAAACGACTGCCAAGTATGTGGTAGGTGGTTAAAAGTCGCCTTAAGTAAATAAGCTCCAGTTAATCACGATGAACTGGCAAGCAGCAAATAAGCTATGAAATTTTCTAGCCCCGCGGAACGGCTCTGCAAGCTAGCTGTGAGAACAATCGCAAGAAGCAATATTAAAAATGGGCATCATTTTCCTGACTCCGAAAGAGCCGCGATACAGCAGCGTTTGGTAGGACGAGTGACGATAGATTGTTGAAATCTTAAAGCCAAACTTGGTTGCATAAAGGAGGATGGATTAAGGTGGCGATACGTACATATAGAGCATGAATGCTTGCATCATAAGTTTCCATAGAAGATCTTCTGATCATGCTGAGAAAATTAGGTACGACGTCACTGGACCGGCTGAAACGAGAAGACACCAAGCACTTATGCGTTGTTCACGACAATGAACAAGAACTGTATTCCTCTGAATATGCTATAAAATATATGTCGGTGGCGTGAGTGCTCTCGTTAGTTTGGACTTGGTTATGAACTTCGTTCGAGCAACGACCCGAATCGGACGTATAAAAATGAAGAGAAAAACGTCGACCAATACCAATTTTGACCCAAATTTAAGACAAACCGCGATTTATACAACTCAATAGCTACGTTTTGGAAAGATAGAGAACAAAAGATAGACAAAGATTATTGACAACACTGACGAGGATAATGACTGGCCAATTAGGCACACTCACACAAACGCGCAAAAACTGTGAGATTTCTAAAATTACTAAGAGATGCTTGTCTTTAGAAACTGTCGAGCTGATACGAAAACGTACAGTAGCTAGAGCCGTAAGCAATTATCGGATGAATTTTGCAAACATTAATTGAAGGATCTCAATTTCCAGGCTTAATCTCCCATTTCCGTGCAGTTGAAACCAAAAAACAGTGTCTATGAACTCCAAATTCCACACTTCATACATTAATAAAATGAATTAATAGTGACTCGAACTTGGCGTTAAGTTTAAACGTCAAGAAGTTGTTGATGTTTATGTTTATGAAGAACGGATACGTTGTTGATGCTCCATTTACGCTCAACGGGAAGAATATCTCAAGATGCTCAAGCTATGTATCTAGGTCGTGTGCTGAATATTATCAACGACATAACACCAGAATTTAGCAGAAGGGAAGAAGTGGCTAGGGAAAAATATAAGATTATGGAGGACGTAATAAAGTTAACAAAGAAAACTGACCTCCGAGCCCGTTTTTGACACGTGGGTTCTTCCTGCCTTAACGTACGCTTCGGAACTTGGACATTACGAAAGCAGGATTAACGATCACTGAGCACAATATAACGCTCTACAAAAGCGGTGATTCTTGGCGTTTCAGAGACAAGCCGCACAAGCCAAACTTCCAGATACTAAACAGGCCTGACAGGCTTTGCGTATGAATGATGACTGGTGGACACAATGTTGATGTTATTGGATCTATAGACTATCAAATGCATTGCAGGAAGACCGCCACCCTTATGCTCTGACCACTCCATAAAGTCTTTAGAAAGGAATTATGATGTTCAATTTCAGAATTATGGTTCAGGAGTGGACCGTGTCAAATACATGCTCACCACTTACACTTCATGATTTCCCCGCGTTCTTCTATGCATCGAAAACGTGGGTTAGTACCTTAACCATGTCTAAGATTTCACGAATTATTCACAGTATGCTTTTTAAATATAATCGGCAACATAACACGTGGCCAGTCTTCGCACTACAGATCTTCAGAAGATATATCTCGCCCTCAAAATAGAAAGGATTGGGCATCAAAATTATGAAAAATTTACTTCATAACTTTGTTGACAGAAAAAATAGCTCAAAAAAGAAAACGATCAGCACAAAAAACTAGTAAGAAAATTATAGACTATAAACTCATAGTTTAAAACGCTTCACAGTTCTTTTTTGAAAGTAGTCTAATCCAAACTCCTTTTTTGTTAGGAAAGAAATATGCCGATAAATCAGGGTTAGAGGACATTTTTCCAGCTCAAAATAGTGCTTTTTGATTTGACGGTAGTAACAATCTGTGTATGCGCTCTATGTACAGAAAAATGGAATGAACAAGATGTCTCAAATGTCTCGCAAAGAGTAGTATTTATTTAATGAAGCAAGTATTAAGCACATTACAGAATTCAGTAATCATAGCGGCAAATCGGATATCACTTGTCACTTAATTAACTATCGTTTCAAGTAATTGCAGTACTTTTCAGCTGATCTAAGCAAGAGCTGATCTAACATAGAAAGTTTCGACTTTTATAACAGTTGCTTTGGGTGCTAAGTCCATCATGCGTAGTGGACAAAATATTTCTCACATTCACAGCAAACCGTAGCACTTCCTTTAGTAATCTACTCGTTCTCTTATATCATGTGCTCGTCTAGGAATTCAAATAAATATGTAGTTCCAACTGCAATACTAACAGTTGTTGTGTTATCTGTGGTGCGATGAATACTTGTCAAATATTCTATTTTCTATGAACAAAGGAAATTCTTCAAGCACGCCTTAAATTCTGCCGTTGATATTAGTGGATTGATTGGAAAAACGCTTCCTACTTTATCACTTACGTCATGTACAAGTCTCCTTTCATGGATCGATTGGCTGGCCAGAAACAATAACAATTCTGTCACTCAAATATCAGTCAGATCAACACAAGTATATCACACTAGTGAAAAAATTTCTTTACTGTTTCTACTTAGCTTATAGTGGTGTGGTTCATTTGTATAGGAGTACTGCTTAGGTCTCCTACTGTTTTCTAGGGAACTTGTGTCAGGGGTGAGGTCAAGAAACTTATCAGTCGTACTATTTCATAGATTAACAAATTCTGCTCAGTAACTTTTAACTGCTAAAGATTGAAAAGCGATTTTTGTGTAAATAATTCTAGGTATCATTCATTCTCGTCTTTCTTTTACCAATTCCTAGTTTGACCTTTATAATCAGCAAATTTAAGAAATGCTGAAAAAATAAAAGTTCATAAATTATACACGAAATATTGTGGAGCTCAATACTAATCAAATCCTAACTCTCAATATAATTTCAGATCTTGCTATGATTCAATTAATACAAACGATACTTGCTGCTCTCCTAATTGTCTTCATATATCCGATAGCACTTTGCAGTAACAGAAATCAAGCGGCCGGCGACGGTGAGCGAAAAATCCACACGGAAACACTCATATTATACTTTGCTTCTAGAAGAGGTATGTTGGATGTTTCGATTTACTCGAGTGGTTAAAGCGGACAACTACTTGGGTCGATGTAGAGAATTTGACACCAAAGAAACGTGAGAGAAATTACATGCCTATAGAATACAGTAAGCTGCCACACTCTAAAGCATTGGACTAGCAGTAAAATAACTATTAAAAACAACGGACAGAGTTATCTTAATTGTAATCTTGTTAAGCAGTATTCGAGCTTGGTATATAGTACAGTACTTCAGTACTCACTAATTCATCTATTTATGAATTTTCGACCAAAATTTAATGAAATTTGTCGATGTAGAGAATGAGCGATTACAACCGCGTTTTTATTAGGGAAAAAAAGGTATAACGATTTCTAGTCCCTTTCATACAACGAAAGCTCATCGGAAAGCTCTAAGAAATCTATTCGCTCAGCAGCTAGTGGAGAAAAAAAGAAACAGAAGAAACAAGGTAGCTATTGAATTTTTGTTGTGTTCATATTCAAAATATCCTTGAAATTTGCGACAGAATAAGAGAATGAAAGAAATGAAGAATGAAAGAAAGAAATACTATTGAAAGAGAATGCATTTATACAGTACGATTATATTGTTGCATACAGACTTTAATATTGGAAAATCTTACTGAAATGAATAAATTTTCTCTTCCAGAATATCGACCACAAGATGACGAAGAAACAATAAATGAATGTGTTAGTAATTGGGGAGGACCTCCAGTGAAAACTCAGTCACCTAAGAAAGCGAAAAAGACTCAAGCAGTCACTTTACCAAAGAATTTCAGAATCCCTGGAACTCCAAAACAGCATGGTGTAACTAAAACAGCTGCTTTTGGCAATGCCACACAAGCAGGTTCTTCAGTCCCACAAGTGCCAACTCCCGTAGGAGCACCACTAGCACCGTCAGTTCCAGGAGGATCCCCACCACCGCCCTTACCTCATAGTGGTGTCAATCCGCCTGGTTTGGATCCTTATTTTTGTGTACCTTAAAGGCAAAATAATCCAATTAACATTGTAACATGAATCACGTGCACAACTTGGATACTGTATAATGTGAAGTATCAATAAAAACCAGTCTATTGCATCACTCTTTTGAGGGTGTTACATTTAAGTATCAACGAGTTATGATCCAGCAGCTCACATCAAATTATCCTATTAACAAATTCTACTCTGATTTTCTTTCTTCCTCGTTAATGTAGGTGTAATGCATCATTTGGGATCACTTTCGCAAAACAACCACTGGTCTTTCCCTTAAAATGTGCCTAAATTCTAATAGCATTTCCAGTAGATTTCTCAGTATTCAGCTAGAGTCAGTTTAAATATTTTGATATTTAAGTTATTTTGACAATGACACAAACATAAATACGGTCTAGGGGTTTTACTATAATGTATTCTCTAGTGGAATCCAACAATTTACATGCCCACTGGTAAACATTGGTACACGCCACACGTTTTTCCATGATTGTCAATAGCTCAATGTGAAGCGATTCTGATTTTCGATCGTTAGAGTATGTTACAGCTTCACCATTGAACTTTTGGCAGCATATGTTACGAAAAACCGTGGATTGCATATTGATTTCACAATTAAAACGTAGATAGCCTGAGCATTCAAGAAAATGAATTGTATGCACATGAAGTATTGGAGACGTATCCCTTCTTAATAGAAATAACTTGAGGTTTAATTAGAAGCCAAATTTAACTCTACGAGCATTGTCGACATTCACTAACAGTTCTCTAATTGATTGATTTCTAGTGCAATGAATAAAATTTTGTTGTGAGGCTAAGGTAACGAAGCTTTCAACCTTCATTCCCACACCGTCCCATTCCAAACTTCAAATAGCCTTCGGAAGAGCGCTAATGAAAAGAAGAGGGATATCTTAATGGTCGATCTGCTATGTTGTTCCCTGAGTATTTGAATAATTAAAGTCCTACTACTCACACAGTTGTTAAAGTAGCCGGACTAGTTGCCTTAGTTTGTGTGAACAATATTCCTATCTTAAACTTACGGCTTACATATCCTGTTACTAGTTTTGTTTCATGCATATTTTATTAAGAACAATAGAAACTCCTACCCATGTCTGAATCAATATGATTATTGGTCTATGCATATATATATGATGAGAAGTGCTGCTTAATCGGTGTTTCTGTGACCTATGGGCAATCGTACTGCAGCTAACTCACCCTGGTTGCTTGTTTTCTACTATTTTGGGATCTTTTTCAGGATGACTTGTAGGAAGCATTTTAAGCTGTTTGGGCAATAGTTGCCAATATCGTGTGTATCTCAGTTTCCGTGCAACAATTTAAACCTTGGGCGTCCAATAATCATGTGGAACAGTATGAAGGAGGAAATAGATAATAAAAGAAAAAGCATAGGTCGCATTTAGGTCTCTCGAAGTTACTATCAACCGACATTCAAAACTCTGCTTCAATGCACTGACTAATAGGCACAAAGTGGAGAATATTATGTAAAAATAGAATGATGAAATACATGAATGACATTATCATGCTTTGTTGGGAAAAAAGTCGAAAAAAAAGGAGTCGAATGTGTAAACTGGAAATTATTCACCAATCAAATAGAAACAACACGAAAAGAGATTTCGGGGAGCTTTTCCGTACTATTACAAAACAGAATAGACAATCTATTAGAAACTGAGGACTTTTGTTACCATCATCAGTTAGCGCTATATTTAGAGCAATCCGCTATAATAGATGACATGCCCCAATATGGTTATTTGTGCACAAATCCGTTTCTATGTAGCAACACAATTTTGAAATTATTTTAATATCATGGGAAAGAAAATGATGTGGTACTCTTAATTTCTCTGCTGCTCATTTCTGTCAGTCCGATCTTAATCACTCAAAATCTTTGTTGTAATCATGAAGAAAAATGACTTTCGCAAGTGCTTGTCTACATTGCACTAATTCGCTCGATAGTTATTGAAAATACAATTTTTGAACAAAAGTTGCCGCGCGACGTTGGTGTGAGCGATGAGCGGGTCGTTTGATAGTCGTTTAGTATTTTCAAATGTATACATCAAGCACCTGAACCTACTTAAGTATTTTCTGTGGGAAAATGCACTTACCTTTTTCATGAAAATAACCATGTCTGAAATAATGACTTTCAAGACTCACGTTATGAGCTTGAATAGTGTGTGAAGTTGATTTACTGCAAAATTATAGTGTCCTGCGATATTTCCATTAGCAACATCTATTACCAACGTAGTTGTATGCTTTTCAACTATTCTAAGTTAATATAGCTAATCGAATTTAACATGCCTTTCAGAGTAATGTACTTTTAAACAACTATGGTAGGTTATAGATATCTTGTATTTGTATTGCAATCACAGTCGATGATAACTTGTTTAAATCGCGGTTTAAATTTAAAGCCGACTCTGGTATGACGTTAAAAAAAACACTTGAAGTTTTGTTCATACTCAAATTTGAATAGCACGACTAATGTTTATTGCTTTAAATATTTTCTTTTTTTAGGAATATCCCATTGTGAACGTACTAACTACGATCCAGTAGTGTTTTTTAGAATTTCTTAGTGTTTTTTTGACAGGGCTCAACCATTTTTTCTCAGTGTATATAACGTGAACATAATGTGTCATAATATTAACACGAGAAATTTCACTTCCAGAACTAGTTTCTTCTGCGTCTGTTAAATTGCAGAATGGGATGTGTTAACAGTACAGACCAACATGCGAAACTTCGGTCGCTACACATTGATCAGCAGGTTTTTCGAGAATCAATCTAACATATTTTTTAATGATAATTACCTTAGCTATTATTTCATATGTAAATGCTCTCAACTTTTTACTAATAATGGTGTTATCATAGTTGAAAGCTGATGGAGAGCGTGCGTCTCGTGAGGTGAAACTGCTACTATTGGGTGCTGGAGAATCGGGAAAAAGTACCATTGTTAAGCAAATGAAAATTATCCACGAAACAGGATACAGTGATGAAGAGAGAAAGCAGTACCGACCTGTGGTATTCAGTAATACGATACAGGTCAGTAGTTCATATGATTTTGTAAGCGGGTGTTCGTTTTTCACTGAATCGCTTTAAAGTTTCAGGATCCAAATCTTAGGTTAAAATCTATGTTTGAACTTTGTATCCGATTTGAACAAGTATAAGTAACATAATTATTTTTTATAAAGTATGCTTTTTCGATCATTGTATTGTTAGCTATTTTTGCACATTAGATTATGGTTTGACTAGCATTTTGCCAATTCTTGCTTTGCTATTAATAGTTTGAAGTGTTTTATCTAGGTTTTATACTTGTTTAACATTTTCAAGGTGCAAATATTGGATTTTCTAAAATATTGTAGCAGATTATTTTGTAATTTTCTCGCTCTGCAAATCATTATTCAACGTACTTGCGTATAATATCCTAGATTTCTCTTGAACATGTTTTGATTTAAATGCTAGCGAGTTCTAGATAGTGGTGTTTGAAGATGGAATATAAAGAAAACGTGTTAGTTAAAATGTTCTCACAATATAAAATGCACCACATTCATATGATTTGTATAGGATGTGTGTTTATTTAAAAAATGGAAATCGCAGAAATCAAAACCACTGAAATGCAACAAAAGACGTAAAATACGTTATTAGTTGATGGCGTAGTACCACTTTTTATATGATCACTTCTGTTTTCACGATTATCTTAATATAGGAAATGATGTTATTAGAAACAATCACCTTACACGTTTGATTTGAAGTGTCTCGTTTTCCTTTCAAGAAAATAGTATTATATTTACAAGAAGTTTACTCTTATAACTATGAATTGTATGCAAACTATGTTTAGTCAATGGTTGCTCTTCTTCGTGCAATGGGATCTCTTAAAATTGATTTCGAATCGCCCAATCGTGTACAAGATGCTCATCAATTTTTTAGTATTAGTCAAACGTGCGATGAGGTACTTTTCTTTATTGTGTTTCTTATTTATAGTTTTACTTTAAGACAGTACCAATTGTGGAATACGGTACAAAATGTTACTGCTAATCATTTATGATTTGAGCGCACATCAAGGAAAGGGTTTGAAGTTTTGTTTATTTAATGGTTTAGCGTATTCTACTTTACATGTTTTATCAATGACATACATTTGTGAAAGGACCCTTTTCATTTTGTTGACGGAAAGATATGGTTTTCGTATGTCACTTTCATAGAAATGCATGTATATATAGTATTGTAGTGGAATTCATCCTTCCAGTTAATGAACATTTTAAGGGAGAGCTACCACCAGATTTGGCCAGCGTTATGAAGCGTTTATGGGCTGATCATGGAATTCAAGAATGTTTTTTGAGGTAATTTCAATAAGATAAGATAATCTTTAACGTTGATTAATCAATATGATTTCGTGGAGATGGTTGGATGTTTGCCTCGACTATAGAGCGACTTTAGTTGACCACTTTTTACCAAGTTAGTGCTAGTTATCTTACCCAGATTTTTCTGGTACCAATTTACCGACCCCGGAGAGATGGCGGACCTGGTAAGCCTAGGGGAAGGCCGCCAACTGATTCGAACTGGTGTGTAATTGCGGCACCTCCGCCACTAAGCACTGCGCCTACCTAAATTCGATAGAATTCAGTAAATTTTTCACTAATTCATGAATAATGAGGAAATGTTTTTCTGGTAATTTTGCATACTTGCTTCTTATTGCTACAATTTATGGATATTATATTGCCGAAGTCGATCTGATCCAGATTGTAAATCAGTTTTTACCGCACTCTTATTCAGTGCTTTTTAAAGTTGTTTTTTCCTGTATGTTTTTCTGAGGTTAGTAAACATACCTGTAAACATGAAATATCTAGCAGTAACGCAATTGCCCTAGTACTGTTTTCATTTTTCAATAACTCAGTAGAAAAAGAGTTTTCAAAAGTGATTTGAGCTCATTGCTATTTGTAGGTCTCGAGAATTCCAACTGAATGATTCCGCTCCATATTATCTCAATTCACTAGAGCGTATAGCACAACCCAACTATATTCCTACACAGGTTAGGTTTTGTCCATTTTTTGTTTCCATTTTTGTTTTGTTTTTTTGTTGAATTTTTGTTGAAAAATAATTGAAATGCAGGATGATGTATTGAGAACACGTGTCAAAACGACTGGTATCGTTGAAACGCATTTCACGTACAAAGACCTACACTTCAAGTTAGACTTCCTTTCATGTACATTACTCATTTGGTCGGTTATGTATGTTTGCCAAATCGATTTTAATAGGATGTTTGACGTTGGTGGTCAACGCAGTGAACGGAAAAAGTGGATACACTGCTTTGAAGGAGTTACAGCCATAATTTTCTGTGTTGCAATGAGCGAATATGACATGTTATTGGCGGAAGACGACGAAATGGTATTTGTTTCATCTTAATTATAAAAAAAAATAGAAATTCTATTATTTATATATATATATATGTAGTTTCAACCTAGAAATTTGAAGTGAATTCTGCTTATAATTTATATCATTTCAGAATCGTATGATTGAGTCAATGAAGTTATTTGATTCCATTTGTAATAACAAATGGTTCACAGAAACGTCTATCATACTTTTTCTGAATAAGAAGGATCTTTTTGAAGAAAAAATTAAGAGATCACCACTAACACGATGTTTTCCTGAATACACTGGTTCGTTCATATTCGATTATATTGTTTTGGGTTTGAGTATGTCTGCTCTTTCCTTTCAGCCAAGGCAAACTTATAGCGGAGAATGGCAGAAGTTTGAACATATTGTTATAAAAACATAAGCAGTTGTATTATTCAAGTAGGACTGTGGTCCTATTAAATAACTTCAAGAATCTATTAATTCTGTTTTGAGTCTTAGTAATATGAAATTTAATCTAAGAAATGCTATGTTGACTTTACAGGTGCCAACACTTATGAAGAAGCCGCTGCGTACATACAACTACAGTTCGAGAATATGAATAAACGTCGTGATGGTCAGAAAGAGATTTACACACATTTTACTTGTGCTACAGACACAAACAACATACGTTTCGTATTTGATGCCGTAACTGACATTATTATACGCGAGAATTTACGCCAGTGTGGATTGTTTTAAATAGGGCACTCCTTTATAGGTTGAGGTATAGGGTGGTTTTACTACTGTTTGAAATTGTTTCAGTCATATTGTCGTTGCTATGAGATTCGCTGGATTGCATTACCAGTGTTATTTTCGTACTGAAGATACAGATAGCATAGATGTTTCTGAGTATATTGCGTGAGTAATGGAAAATAGCTTAGCTAAACGTTTTTGAAAGTATAAGATCTCATGGCGTTTTTTAGTTTAAGGATTCGTAAACATTATAATACTATTGTTTTGTTTAAACAGAATATAATCCATTTTTGAGCGTAAGTGCGAATTCGTGTGAGAACGAGTTCCATTGGTTTTGTGTTCGACTAATAGAAAGGTGGATTTCTACCTTTCTCTTCACTCTGTTCGATAATCCGTGACATTATATCATTACCCTACTATTCCATGTCTCCATATCAATATCAGTCGTCATGTTTACTATCACTTGAACACTTTTGCAATTATTTCAAGTCACAGTAAATGTTAGGTGTATTTATTTGTTCTGCATATTTTGACGTATACCTCGTATTCTGACATTATGTAATTTCTCTAGTAATCACATACTGTTAGATATCAGCATTTTCCGAACTATATGTCTCTACCCAATAACAAAGCCACCTCTAGAGTTAACCTAACTTTTCTACTTATCAAATTGACCCTCTGTATATTTCGTAGAGATAATGATCGTCATCAGCTTCATTTTTCTGAAATGTCATAAAACTATGACATAAGTATGACTATTTCAATAGTTGAAGTCCTTCTACTCACACAGTTGTTAAAGTAGCCGGCCTAGTTGCCTTAGTTTGTGTGAACAATATTCCTATCTTAAACTTACGGCTAA